>JAWQRJ010001057.1:0-17184 GCA_033557515.1 Diorygopyx duplodentatus
GATTTATATTCTCAGCAATTCATGACGAAAGCCGACGATGCGAAGGATATTAATTATAAAATCGGAACGAAAGTCGCCGATTCGATTCTTCAAAAACTAAGTAAAAGTAAAGACGCGAAAAAAGTAGACGAAGAACCAACGAAAGAGGAAGTTAAAGTAGTCGAGGAAGGGGTTAAAGAGAAGGAGGAAGAAGAAGAAGATGAAGAAGACGAAATAACCATTCCAGAAATCCCGAAATCACCAGAACCAAAACCCGAAATTAAAATCAAAGAAACCAAACCTAAACTCGGAGTCAGGAAATCGTCTCGAAAGGCGATCAGCAAAGAATTCATCGAGGAGTGGGATTCTGACAGTTCAGACTTCGAGGTGCAGCTCATAATGGACGAAGATTCCAAAACCGGCCTCTCGCTCGACAACAAAGACAGCAAGGAAAGCAACTCGTCGTTTCTAAAAGCCGAATCCGCCGAGAACAAACCGAAATTCAACTTTGACATGATCAAGGACGAGACTAAAGAGGAAAAGGTGGAAGAAAGTAACCTTAAAGAGGAGGAAGCGGATGAGGACTCTCTTTTGTGTTGCGGGGAGACGTTGCTGGGTTAGGTTGGGTTGGTTGGTTGGGTGCAGAGAGAGAAACGTGGCGAGAAAATTAACTACTTACATCTGTAAAATTTTCTTCCGAATCAGAATACTGATTCTGCGGATTGAAGAGTATACTCTTTTCCCAGTGATCTGGTAAGGAGTCTTCGTTCAAATACTTTAACGCTTTCTCTACTGCTTCGGCCAACGCAGAATTCTCTACTTTCGCACCTAGTTCTTTCGTAAACTCAGTCACTTCCTTTTTGGGCACCGTATAACTGAAAAAAAACACATCGAATAAACCGACTTCCTACGTGCCAAAAACGAATTCCGATCTTACTATCTCCCGTCTTTAAACGACCGCACCAAAAACTCGTCTTTCATGTTTATCTTAACGGTGGGTTGAGCCGAGGGCATCACTATCAGTCCCGGAAACCAGTTGTCCTTGTTGCGCTTCTTCTCGCTAGACTCCACACTTACCACCCTCCCGATATCGGCGCTGTACAGTTCCAAATCGGGCTCGTTGTCTTCTTCCTGCTCGCCCTCGCTACTGTCTTCCCTAAACGAAAATTTTCGGATACTATAAAAATTCAGTGTGGTAATTGAGCGAGTTCTGCAACGGACGCGAATTTTCTTACTTTAGCTGCCTGTTTCTCCTGCCCCTTCGACCGCCCATCACGGGATTCCCGAAGTGCTCGGGATGCGTTAAGGGCAGCTGATCGAGAGTTTCGCTTTCGTTAAAATGCCTGCCGCTCTTCAAACAGAGCGCCGTACGTTTTAAAGTTGTGATGTCTCCGTCATCAAACACTAAATTCGATGTAAAGAAACCGGATGTTGAATTTTATGAATTGAAAATTTAAGAAATTATTTATCTTAAGAATTCTGTGTGCTGTCATGTATTCTGTGGCTATCATGTTTATCGTTTTTTTTTTTTTTAATTCATAAGAAAACAATAAATAAAAAATAGAGAGAGAGAGAGAGAGGGGGGGGGGGACAGTGGAGGAGGGCGAGAGAAAATATGGAGGAGAGCATAGGACAGCTGCAGGACAGAATGGAGAGAATGGAAAGGGGAGAAAGGAAAAACAATATAGTAATCAAGGAACACCAAGGAATGAATCTACACAGTGAGAAAGCAGTGGAGGATTTCCTGGAGAGGGAGGTTGGAGTAAAGACGAAGGTAAACAATATTCTCACACTGGGACGAAACAAAAACACTACGATGGCAAAAGTTGAAACATGGGAAGCCAAAGCGGAAGTAATGAAGAGGAAAAGTAAACTAGGAGGAAAGCAGGTATACATACAAAATGATCTAACTAAGGGAGAAAAAGAAATACAAAAGTAGACTTGGAAAAGGTCACAACAGTTAAGAGAAGAAGGTGAAGAAACAAAAATGGGATACCAGAGGTTGAAAGTAGATGGTGAATGGTGCACATGGAGCCAGAAAATAAGAGATCTCAAGAACGCAAAATTTCACTAAAGAAAACACTTTACAAAAGTAAAGATAAAAACCGGAAAGACGAACTAGGAAAACGAATTAAGGAACAAACGAAGAAAGTGAACAGGCGTAACGAGACAAAAGGAGCAAGAGAAATAGACAAGGAATGTGAAGAGACGAAACAAAATAACAAAAGAGAGTGAGCGACTTGATAGCGAATATGAACACAACAAGAGACCTGAAGGGAGAAGAAGGCGGAAAGGAGAGGAGGAATGTGGATAGAGGAGGAGAAATAGAGAGAAAGGGACAGACATGGATGAGAGATGGAGGCAGGGAGGACAAGAAATTCAGTGAATGGACTATGGGAACGTGGAATGTAAGGAGCATATGTGGAAAGGAGAAGGAATTGGAACGGGAATTTGTGGAGGTAAGATTGAAAATCCTAGCAATAACTGAAACAAAAAAAAAGAACAGGGTGGCATTGAACTGGAAGAGGGACATATATTAATATACAGCGGAGTGGATAAAAGCAAGAGACCAGTAGCAGGAGTAGAATGCATAATACACAGGGATCTGGTGGGAAGTATAAAAGCACGGAAGGCATGGCCAGAGAGAGTATTAACTATAGAATTTCAATTTCAAAGGGAAAATAACTACAAAATGACAATTGTGGTGATATACGGATCCAACGAGGACGAAAAAGTGGAAGTCAAGGATATATTCTGGGAAGAATTAACATTAATAAACGAAGAGAGTAAGGGTATAAAAATTTGGATGGGAGATTTGAACGGAAGAGTGGGCCAAAGAGATGCGATGCATGCAGAAAACATAGGGAAACATGGAGAAATAGCTCGAAATAATAATGGAAAAATATTATTAGAATTTTGCCAAATTAACAACCTAATGGGGACAAATACTTTCTTTGAGCATAAAGAAATACATAAATACACAAGAGAGGAACAATCAAGAAATAAGAAATCAATAATAGATTATATATTGATGGAAAGGAGCCAGAGGAAAATGATAAAAGACGTAAGGGTAAAAAGAGGTGAAGAAATCAACAGCGACCACTATCTGTTTGTAGCGAAAGTAAAGCAACTGCAAGAAAATAGCAATTCACAGGAAGAGATTAAAAGGAAAGTACAATTTCAAAACATAAGAACACACAAATTGAAGGAAGAGACTGGCCGAAAAGTACCAAGAATTAATTACAGAAAGTAGAGACAATGAAGAAGACAAATTTAAGAATATAATAATGAAAGCCCCACGGGGGGCATATGGAGTCTGCAGAGCAAGCAACTATAGGAAACAAACCGCATGGTGGAATGAGGAAATGAAAGAAAAAGTAGAGGAAAAGAAACGAGCATGGAAGAAGTACCTGGCTAACAAAACGAGGAAATACAATGACAAGTACAAACAACAGCGAAAGACAGTCTAACAGATGGTAATAGCCAGTAAAGAAAAATCATGGAGGGAATTTGGAGAGAAGATTGAGAGAATTAGTAGTGGGAATCAGAAACTCTTCTACAAAGTGTTGAAGAATATGAGGAAAGGAAGAACACAACACACAATACAAATTAAAAATGAGGAGGGGAGAATTATCAAGGAGGGGCAAGAAATAATGGCAAGGTGGAAGCAATATTTTCAAGAGCTGCTATGTGCAGAGGAAGAGAAAATAGCAAGAAGCGAAAGAGAAATAAATATACCAGACGAGAAAACAGAAGAGAAAGCAGAAATAGAGAATATAACATATGAAGAATTGTGGGAAGTAATAAAGAGCTTAAAACAGGTAAAGCACCCGGACACGATGGGATCACATCTGAGATGATAAAGTATATGGGACAGGAAGCAACGGAATACTTACTGCAAATATGTAACAGAGGATGGAGACAAGAAAAAATACCAAAGGACTGGGAAGTAGGAGTTTTATTACCGATGTATAAGAAGGGACATAGGAAAACCCGCAGCAACTATAGAGGCATAATGCTACTCAGCACAGTATTAAAGGTGTACGAAAGAATATTGTAGAAAAGAATGAGGACCATTATACAACCAACACTAGAAGAGGCACAAAGCGGCTTTAGGAAAGGAAGAAGTGTGCAGGATTACATATTCGCCATTAAATAAATAATTGGTAAAGCAAAAAAACACCGGAGAAAAGTATACCTGGCATTCATAGATTTAGAAAAGGGTTTTGATCGAGTAACAAAGAAAGAGATATGGACAATACAAAGCCTGCACAGGAACAGCCGGAACTCCGTAATAACATGAGGTCAGACATTTTCAAGACAACAGAAGGAATACGACAAGGAGGAATTATGAGCCTCATGCTGTTTATAACCTTGATGATGACATCATAAGAAGCACCAAGCAAAGAACAAGCAAGCTGCACGTCGGATATAGAAACATGCAGAGAATAGAGCTATCAGAATGCACTTTTGCCAACGACGTGGTACTCCTGGCAAGAAATGAGAGGGACTTACAGGAAAATCTGAACGTATGGAACGAAGAACTGACAGCAAAAGGTATGAAGCTGAACAAAGACAAGACAAAGGTGACGGTAATAATAGGAGAGAAGGAAACTATAAACATAAAGATTGACAATGTAAAGATTGAACAAGTGGATAGTTTTCAATATCTGGGAACAATAGTGGAGAAAAGAGGAGAGCAGGACAAGGATGTCAATGAAAGGATTGGAAGAGCTATGTGGCTATACCATGTGATAAACAACAGTATTATCAGCAAGAGGGAAGTATCAGCAAAAATAAAAATGAAGGTGTACAAAACGATATATAGACCAATAATAATGGTGTATGGATGTGAATCCTGGGTGTTAGCAAAGAGACAGAAGAGCGGACTACAGGCAGCCGAAATGAAATTTTTACGGAGAGTTACAAGACGAGACAGGCTTAGGAACGAACAGGTAAGAGAGGACCTACAGGTGGAATCGGTTATGGACTACATAGAGAAGAGTTAGTTGAGCCGGTGGGGGGCATGTGATTAGAAAGGAGGGAGACAGATTGGTGAGACAAATGGGACGGACATCCACAAGGACAGACCAATGATCCAAAATGGTACCATTAGTCTTAGAATGGCAAAATTCGCTAAGATATATCAAAATCTCAACATCAAAATTTGGGACCAAATGTGCTACTTTCTCTTTGATAGAAAGTAAAAATGATGAACGATATAACGGCACATGTACGCCCATATAGAAGCGTCAAAATTTTTTCCTGAAGACATCGTACCGCGGAGTTCTAAAGGCAACGCCGCCAAAGCTAAAGATTCTTTAACGCACCATTACCCAAGTTTATGGTATTTGGAGGAACTTTTTCTACATTGTTCATATGTGGTGGATCCATTCCACACATGTAGTATTGAATTCACTGTTTGCTGGTATAATATTTTGATTTTTTCTTAAATTATCTAATCTACTTACCCTCCACCTTTCCATTGGTTATATTGTACGACAGCTATCGGTTTTCCTGCTAATTTTGGATCTAGGTTTTCTTCTACTTGGCAATAAAAACAATCCATATCAACCAAGACGACCACTCTACCGGTATGATCCATTTCGATTAAAATAAGAAGTCGTGAAGATAACAAGTTGAAGCATGTAAAATCCCGCCACTTATTTTATGGTAACAGCTGATCAAGATCACTAAATTCATTAAAAACCCTAAAACCCCTAAAACGTAGCTTTCAATTCATATCACCTACTACATCGTTAAAATTAGCTAAACGAAAAAGTGCACTTGCATAAAGCAATATTTTCGTGGAGGTAATGTGCGCAATCTATATCCAAGTTATTACCGAACGTACCCCGAAAGATAACCTAGCTTGTTAACTGTCAGCGTAACCGTTTGTTGACAAAAGTTGTTGTAAAAACTGATTTACTACAGTTCGTAAGATGCCATCAAAAAAGAAGAAATACAATGCGAGATTTCCAGCGGTAATTTTGACGGTTCGTATTTATGGTCGACATTAATTTTTTCTAACTTTTTAGAGCAGGATAAAGAAAATTATGCAAACAGATGAAGAAGTGGGAAAAGTAGCACAGGCAGTTCCAGTTATAATTTATATCCTTTTTAACGTTATTTGAGCAAATTATTGCCATTAACAGAGCATGGTATTTGCTTATTCAATCGCTGCAATGAGATGAGAGAAAATCGCTAAGCAGGTTTTGCTGGTGGGTTGTAGTTTATGCCGTAAAAGGCAAGAGTTATTTCAAATACTCAAGATTTCATGTATCAAACATGTTTACCAACATTAATATGATATTGTTGTATGTTTATCTGTTAGGTCACTTGCGTTTTGTTCTTATATGGTCCAGTTGTATTCTTGATTACAGTGATTTCTGCGAATCAGTAGATGACATCAGAAACAGATCTTTATTTTGAATGCAAAGATTTTAATTGGAGTTAATCAAAATAAAAAAAGCAAGTTTATCCATATATACCCCGAAATATATTTACCTGTAATGTAAATATTTACATATTGCACATTTATAGCAGTGATCTCATAATTTTTAATTTAAAGAAGATGTATTGCATCAATTAATATTTATGAAACAGTTTAATCTATATAACTGGTTATATAGATTATAGTATATTTAAATTTTGATGTAATAAAATGATAGCACGTTTTGCAAAACGTTAATTCCCATTACATTTCATAATGGGAATGAAATTTGCTACGAATTGCGTTCTATACTAGTTCTTTCAAAGAAAATAAACTTGAATTGGTACCAAAAACTTTCAGGTTACATTTAGCTGTTTAGTTTTAGGAACAATTATTTTTGTGTTCAAATATATTTGCTTTTTTAGTTAAATAGGATTCAAATAGATAACCTTCACATAGTTCAAATAACTTTCTTGAATAACTTCAGTGTAAATTGATAAATTTTGTTTACCGGCTAATAGTGCGGTGACAATGTAGATTAAGTAGAACACAAAAATAACAAATTTCCTTAACATTTTGTGTTAATTAATAGTGATAACCATCGTTTTCACATTCATTATTAATTTTCTTTACAAAATAATGTAGTTATGGTTTTAGCTTATTTTTATGGTAATCTAAGACATAAATTACTAATGAAAATTTTCAAATCGTGCTCCATTGCTTTCTAAACAAATCAGAATTCTCCAAATCAGAATTGATTGGGACTCCATTGACAGTTGCATTTCGAATTTGAATCGGATCTAATGCATCAAAAGCTCCTCGAACTTGATTTTCCAATTCTTCTCGGGTGTTCACCATCTGTATGACGAGGATTTTAATTCTACATTCGATAAGCTAAAGATAGTTGGTAGATGCCATTTAAAAAAAATCACTTTTTGTCATTTAAAGTTCTTATTTCAAAATTCAATTTTGTAAAGAATGTACGTAAAAGTGTCCCACTAGGTGTGTTTCTGAAAAGTTCGATGTCTCAACTAATGGTTAATGAAGTATGAACATTATCGCATAGGTTTAATTATGAAAATGCGATTTTTCAAAATGTTGCTGCCGTTGCATAATTTTTGTAAAAAAAATCAATATCTCGAAAGTGGTTAAGTTTAGGCCTGGCAAACGTGTTAGGAAAGTTTTTGAAAATTAAACATAGATTAAGAAAAAAAAATAATTGCGGCCATTATTGAAAATAATTTTGAAGGTTGAAAATAAGCTTATTGAAAACATTTTTATCCTTTAGTTCCCTTCCTACCATATACAAATAAAAATTTTCAGACTTCTAGCTTTATCCGTTCCCCATATATTTCTAATGGACAGTCTACGGTAGGCACCTGTATAGATATCTCATGGGCAATGAATTTAATTTACATTAAAGTTTGAACCTCTTTTGTAATATGTTTTCCAAGTCTATCATTAATTTTAATTTAATTAATTTAATTAAAATTAAATATCGCAAACACTTTTGCGATATTTAATTTTTTAAATGGTACTGCAATAAGTATTTGAAGAATAGAGTTTTCATGTTTAGACTTATATTGTTTTTTTTTGTTATTAGTTGAGATGTAGTATTTTTTTAGAAAAACAGTTCTCAAAGGGAATTTTTACTTACATGCTTTACAAAACAGAATTTTAGGTTGACAATCAAATATTTTGTTTTATTAAATGAATTAAAACTGTTGTTAAACTGTTTTGGGTTTCCCTACAAATAAAATCCTTTTCCAATTATTTCAGATTTTAAGAGCTTTTGTTTTCTAGCAAAAGCTTCATTTTCCTAAGCGATTCTTTTGTGAAACAAATATGCTTTGTAAATTCAGTTGCCTGTCAATTGTCTAATAATCAAATAAGACGTTTATGTAATTTAAATTCAAAAAGAGTAGTACAAAGCTAACCTACTCTTTTTGAGTTTTCGGGCATTTGAATAGCAAATGCGTTCTCACTGATATGAAGCTCAATATATGCTGAATTCAACTGAAGTCTACTTTTAGAATTTTTCTATCAGGCATGGTTGTTGAGAGACAGAGCAATGAAATTTTGCAATACCTGTACATGTTTATTTAAAAATAAGGCTGTTATTGCATTAAACATAACTGAAAACTTAACTCTAAAATATACAGGCATATGATTTTCGACTTTCTTTGGCTTCAGGAACACCTCTTTTTTGTGTCCAGCAATAGTCTGCCAGCATATAAGGGCTCCACTTTCTCTGGAACAGCTTTTCCATTGCCGATACATCCTGATGCAATCTTTCGCCGAGTTCATCTCTGACTGCTCTGAGATTTTCCGGGAAGAAGTCTAAGTGGGATTCTAGAAAGTGAATTTTTAGACTCATATTTCATCCCAAAGCTTTGTACAAAATCAGAAGATCACTTACAGCATCCTGATGGTTTTCTGACTTGTGATTCCCCAAACATTCTCCGCAAATTCTCTTAAATGATTGACTTGATTTAGCTCTTCAGTAAGCTTTTTATCTGGAAGCAGTTCCTTGATTTGAGGTCCCACAAAAATGCTTTCCTTGATTTTAGCATCACTGATTTTGGGGAACTTATTCCTCACATAGGTGAATCCACGACTGCTTTTGTTCATAGTTTTAACAAAGTTTTTAATCAGCCCAAGCTTAATGTGCAAAGGGAGTAGATAGATTTTCTCCAAGTCAACAAGAGAAGTTTTGATTAAATTCTTCTGGCTTGGGAATCAGTGATGTTTGTTCTGATCACAGTTTTACATAATGATTTTTTTATCCTGGCTGTCACACTTACAAATAAAACAACAGTACTTCGTATAACCAAGTTGCATCCAAGTTAAAGTGCCACAACCTTGAGGTCACCATATATATATCACTTAAAGTCTCCATATTTATTTTTTTCCAAAAGAACCTTCATATTGTCATATGATTCCTTCATATTAGCTGTGTGAGTCACATGAACAAATAGGAATTTATTTCCGTTATGGAGTAGAACTGATTTTAAGCTTACTTTTGATGACTCAATGAACAATCGCCATTAATCTGTACTATATGTATTTCTAAATCCTTTCTCTTGAATTTTTTTGAATCATTTCTTTAAATAAATTGTTGTAAAAAAAATTCTTGATTGTGTGTTAGCATAATTTTGCAAAATTCCTCCCTCTGTGAAACCTTGAGGTTAAGCATGAGGTTATTTTAAAGTAAAAATACATGAATAATATCACGTTAGTCTAAATATAAAATTCAATTTTTCAAAATATTCTTATAGCAGCAGAATGTTTGTGAAAAAACACCTTGAAAACGATCAAAACCGATCCATCCACTCTTTAGCTATGAATGTGGACTAGTTGGAAGATGTACACAGTTTGGTACTGAAATCAGTACCAAAATTACAAATACAAGTGTGAAAAATTATGATAATAGACTTTTAAAGGGTTTACATCTAGGATGGGTCATATATATATCATCTGTATTGTGAACATTAAAACATTATTCCTTAACTAGAAATACCTCGGACATTAGAACTCTTCGTGGAATCCTTATTAACAAAATCAATGCAGATTACTCAAGCAAGGAATGCGAAAACCCTAACGCAATCGCACATGAAGCAGTGCATTCTGTCCGAGAGCCGTTTTGACTTCTTGAAAGATTTAGTGAAGGATATTCCAGATGCCAGTGTACAAGAGGATAATGAGAACAACGCACAAGATTTTGAGGCACCTCCACCTAGAATTTATGAACCCAAACATGCCGTAAGCAACGATGTCTCAGAAACGCCTAAACCGGAAATAGCGGCAAATTTCTACACAGAGCAGAGTTCATCGAGAACACCCGTTATTCAATACGGACCAAACGTCACAGAAAGGGGTGAACCAAAAGTGTATACAAATAGGAGCCGTCCAAACTCAAAACAAGAAGATGGGGTAGTTAAAAATTTAGAAACAGCTTCTTTGGAAAATATACCGTCACTAATACCGATTAATATGTATGGACAAAGTACCAGTGATAGCCTTTACATAGATGAAGATTACGATAACTAATATTGCTACATTTTGAAATGTACGTTACGTTAATGTATCACGGTTAATGTTAAAAAGAGTTTGTGGTATAATTGACTGAGACGATACCCACTGTAATATTTATTTTAGTTTCATTTTTTACTGTTATTTAAAAACGATACATGTAAGAAACAGTGTATTAGTTTAATGTATATAATATATAACTCTTATATAGTGTTTGTAGACACTGGATAATATAAAAATAATGTTCAAAAGTTAGGGATAAACAAAAGGAGAAGTTGGCTCAAGTTTTTGTCAAAATTTTATTTTGGAAATATAAAATACTTTTTGTAGAAGAAACTTGATTTTTATTAGTTTAATACAGGATCCGGCAAAATGTTGTAATCAGTTTAAAACTCTGTGTTTTTAGGGTGATTTTTTTAAATTCATTTGGAAATGTACGGTAATATTAGAATTTGACCTTATTAGATAGTACAACTAATGTGTATGGAGCAAATACACCAAGTTATTCTATTTAACTGAAATTTTGTTGAATCTAGATGCTTTTTAATGGACACTGTATATCTGCAATATGAATGAAACTTGCCTTTATGCCTACAACTATTATATTGAGGTAAGTAATTCGTAAATATTTATTTATGGTTATAGACTGTACGTACACTTTCGATTATTTTTTATTTTTATTAGCCCAACATGTTTCGGCTCATGGCCATCTTCAGGAGCATCGTTATTATCTTGAGCTATCTTCTACATGTAGATAGACTCTACATGTCTACATTCTTTGCGTTTCATATTCTTGTGTAATTTCTTCTTTTTTTCATTTATAATTGTCGTCCTCATCTTCTCATTGTCTATTTATTGTATTTTTGTTTACAGTGTTTTCCTTTCTTTCGTTTCTGTCAGTCTTCTAGCATTCCATTCTCGTTTGTCCTTGTTTTGTATCATTTATGTATTGTTTTAATATATAGAGTTAAATGAAGTAGAGTGGGAAGAGCATGAAGTGGATAAAGGAATGGAAGAACTGATGAGGAAAATGAAAGAGGCAATGCAAACAAAAGAATACAAGATTAGACAGGAAGGGAGCCTGGGCAGAAAGATGTTGGACGGTGAGTGCAGCGAGGTAAAGAGGAAGTCAAGAAGGCAATTAACAAGAGGGGGAAGTGATACAAAGGGAAGTTATAGAGAAGCATTGAAGTGTTATAGGGGAGTGTGCAAACGGAAGAAGGACGAAAGGAGAAGGAAGAAGGAGCAATAAGAACGGAGAGAGAGAGGGAGGCATTTCGCGGAGGTTTTGGAGTGGGGGAGAACAGAAAAGTGACAGTGAGAGTAGCGGAAACAGGAATGGGACGGAGGGAGGAAACAAAAAAAGTAATAGGGGGGCTGCAAAGGGGTGATAGATAGACTCAACGAATTGCTGAACAGGATGCGGAGAGGAGAAGGCTTTCTGAAACAATGGATAGTAGCAGTGAGGGGGGGAGAGAAAGAGAAAGAAAGAAAATTACAGGGGAATAAGCCTATTAAGGGAGGAACTGGAAACGAGGAGTATGTTGCCAGATGGGCAGACGGGTTTCAGAAGAGGTAGAGCGGTTATGAACAACGTGTAATTACTGAAACAGTGGATCAAGAATTAAACAAGAGGAGGGAAACTATACGCATTGTTTATAGATTTGAGGACAGCTTTCGATACAGTGAGCAGGGAAAAACCATGAGATTTCCTGAGGAAGAGAGTGGAAGACACTGTGCAGGGCCAGGGTGAGGAATGATTCTACCGAGAAGTTCTGGACCATAAAAGGGTTGAGGCTAGAGTGCCCACTGAGCCCAAGTTTGCTTGCAGCCTGCATAGGCAACCTGGAGAGAAGGCTAGAGGCAGAACAGGTTAGAGGTGGAGTCCCAAAGAGAGAGGAGATTACACACTATTCTGATATAGGATGAGAGTGGATAATAAGGAAATGGCACATATAGCGGAATTGACCAGGAAGGCCAAGGATAGTGGGGCAGGTATGAAGCTTTATTAAAAGTGTGCTCTTGTACGGGGTAGAGGTGTGGGGATGAAGAGAGCAGGAGAGACTGGAAGTGGTACATGTGAAGTATTGAAGATGGATGACGGGGCTGAAAAGGGAAATGCTGTGTTATATAATGATGGAGGAGCTGAAGATGGACAAAATAAGGGTGGATGCAGGGAAAGCATCCACCCTTCGATGCTCTACTTGGAGCCGTAAAGTTTAAGGAGATGATATGTGGAGGGCTCAACGGCAAGATTCGTCAGGAATGCTGGAGGGATATCAGACTGAAGAGAATGGAGTACGGACAGTGGGAAAGAAGAAAGTATTATGAGAGATGGGTATGTGCCGATGGAGGTGTGCCAATTGAGGCAGGAAGGATTGGGACTATGGACGGAAATGGTGGAGAGGGATAGAGATATACAGAGACAGAAGAGAAGGACTCAAGTGGGGGAAGGGAAATACAACCAAAGATATGGGTAGTTGATGACGAAGAGATTACCGGGGTACTTGGAGAAGATAAGGGGGGCTTAAAAGAGTATGGTGGCGAGATTTAGATGTGAGGACGAAGAAAGTGTTAATACATATTTATGAGGGACAAGGAAAGAATATGTAGACTGTGTGGGGGGAGATGGGAGTCAGTGGGGCACATGCTCGGGGAGTGTAAAGAGGTGTCTGAGGAAGAATGGAACTGGCGAGAAATGCTGGATAAGGACGGATGGGGTAGGGCATGGATGGAGAGGATGTTGGAGAGAAGAATGGGTTGGGGTGTAAATAGATGTAATAAATATAATATACCTGATTAAAAATGGATTACATTAATAGATTAAATAGCTTGTAAGTATTAATGTACTTTTCTACGTAATCAGTGTAAATGATACTGCATGATTTCAATGTCTAATGTGATCCTCAGCCTGTAAGAATGTTTTGCTAAGGCTACTTCCAACAGATTCAGTTAATTTTATAAACCCAATTTCACTGAAATCGTCTCAAGCTGGAGCTTTCCAAAGTCTGAATTCAGATTCCAAAATATTTAACCATCCTTTTTATTAACTCGGCCATAATATGACGAAGTATGCAGAAAAAATATTTGTGTAATTTAAATTATCAAAGTAATTTAACTTGAGTAACTTTTTTTAATTAATTTAGCTAAATGTTTTTCTGGGGGTGTTATGTTAAGGGAAACCGAAAAATTTAATCTCTGACTATGTACTTTTCGTTTTTTTATATTGAATATAAAAGAAAATATTTTTTTCTGCTACTTACTCGTTATTAAAAGATTTATAAAATGAGAAGAAGTAAACATTCGGGCAATTAACCCCTTCGTCCAACAGGACAATGCATTAGAAGGTGAGAGTGTCCTATCAAAATCAGAACATTTGGTAGTCTAAAACAGCATTCGTTAGCTAATTTAGTTTAACCCCCTATATCTCTTCTATGCCTGGTTCAGAATTTAAGAGTGTAGGAACCACCGATCAAACCTACTAGGAACCAATCTCTCTTCCAAATAATTATCACAGGAATTGATGACATCAATTCAGAATGAAATCAGTTAGCAGGTCAAGACCCTCTTTACAATTTGAAATTTTAAAGCATTTACGAAAATTGATGCCCAAATATGCTTCCTTGTATAAAATTTATAAATTGAACCATTTTTACTGAAATTTTTTCGATAAAACTTAAAAGTGCGATGCAAGCGAACTTACTGAGTTAAGCAATTTATCCGTAACAGAAGAGAGAAATTTAAATCAAAGTCTTAGCTATACCATATTTATTGAAATTTCTTGATTGTTGGAAGAAAGAGAATTTTGGCAACAAAATTAAAACAAGGCAATGCAAAATGTTTAAACAACCGTCCGTTTTTTTAGATATTTCATGTTGGGACACACTTTTTTGAGAAATGTGACACAACGGGATTTTGAACCATACTGATTAAGAATACCTTCTCAGACATTTGTAAAAAAACCGTACTAACTTTGTATTTAATTTTATTTATTATTAATTTTCATTATAAAAAATATTTGGTTGTTTGCAGGGGCACCAACTCGTGTATGTTTGGTTGCCTACACTCGAAGGTGTAAAAACTGATGATTTTTTAAAAATTATACCGAATGTTCAAATTGCGTTGGATTTGCAGGAGCTCCAGATTCAAATTAGTCCTGCATATCCCTGGAAGGAATATTATGCACAATGTCTTTCAGATAATCCCAGAGAAAAAAAGTTTTAAGGTTTTAAAGTTTTAAAAGGTTTTAAGTCAAAGCAACGGCCCTTAACTCTTAACAACAAAAAATGTAGTTAAAATGGACGATACTAATTTTTCTTCGAAGTCCTCTAACCGTTACTCTTACCAATACCTAATTTCAACAGACGAAGTGTCAAATAGATGGCATATGACATGTTCATAAAATATTTTATCATAGACTGCTTGATTAAACTCAAATCTTAAATGTTGTCAAATACAATTAAGCGACAATACAACCATGAGACACTATAATTAAAATTAGCTAACTGCTGAACGTGCTGAAGGGTCTCGATTTCGCGCTCAGGAACTCGTACAGTACATAAATTCTTGACTGCAGAAAAACGTATTTTCTATTATTCAAGGAGCAATAACTACTTTAGAAGATATTTTTCGAGATTTTTGTATGTCATTTTAATTTTATTTTTGATCCTCGAATTTACAAAAAAAACTACAACACCGATACATCACGAAATGCCAATTTACAACATACACAAGTGGTTATGGACAATGAAGAAGAAATTTCAGAAAATTATATAAAAATGCACTAAACAAATTTAAAGAAAAGAAAAGAAAAAGAAAGCCGATTGGAAATAGATGAGATAAGCCTAAGATGATTAAATTTACATAGAGACCCTTCCTTTCTCCTTTCTACTCCTTTCTACATAGAATAAATACGCCATTAAAATGCGAAAAAAGACAATGCCAATATATAAAAGAGGAGAATATGATTGTTCTAATAATTACATAGTGCATAATTATTACATTATTATGCGTGACATTGAATGTATATGAAAAAAGACAAATTACAATAACGAGTCATTAAATGGAAAGAAGCACTAAGTAGGTAGAATTTGAAAATTAATGCAATAAAAACAGATATCACGAGGAAGCAGACTTACAAAAGAGTAGTAAATTACAAAAAGAACTAAAATCAGGTTTTCACGGTTTAGTTTTAACGGAACAGTTAAAAAACTGGAAGTGTGTGAAATGAGAGTGCTAAGTAAGATGAGAGAGGGTGAAAAGATTGGATAAAATGCGAAATGAAGTAATTAGGAACAGACTAATCATGGAAAGTGTACTAAACAAAATTGTGAGAAATCAACTCCGGTGGTTCGACCACATAGTGAGAATGTGGGAAGAAAGGACAGTTTAAACAACTAGGAAAAAAATATATTTCTCTGGAAATAAAACAAGAAAAGGCAGACTCAGGAAACATGGAATGTAATACCCAGCCTGAAAATAATGGTCAGTAATAGAAAACGATGAAAAGGAACCATCGCCTCTATACCCAAAGTAGAAGATGCTCTGGATAATAATGGTAATTTTACTTATTAAGGATTTCCTTTACTTACTACTAGTTTTAATTCACCACCCTTTTCGATATAAATATGATGACTAAAATCATATTCAGAATTGTTTATTTATTCGGATTGTATTATTCGAAATCTAAGTCAAGTGAAGTGAATTTCTTATACGTTTTTTTGGCGGCGACCGACAAAGAAAAATTCTTTGTCGGTCGTCTTCTCGAAAATTTCTTCTCATTAGTTTTCATTAGTTTATTGCTGTACCTACCAACCCTTTCCCCGGCCTAGTCCAAGGGAAATGATTTATTTACTGCTAAGGCAAGCTACAGAGTCTCATTCAAGCTACAGAGTCTCATTCAATACTATAAGTGTTGCTTGTCGTTTGTGCAATTAGAAGAGAAAATAGAAGCAATCTTCATTTACGCCGAGGCCGGGCGTAATTTACATCATGCGGAGCGGGCGTTTAATGAAAGGTATCCTGAAAATCCTATCTGCCGAAAATATCTAAAAGAATTAGTAGGAAAATTTCATATAACTGGGAGTGTGGGTATTGTACCAGGGGTAGGAAGAAAATCAATAATATTACTGAGCTTATTCAGATTTTTACTAATTCATTAAAATTGTTAAGCGTTATAGGCAAATTATACGGCATGCCTCCGAAGCCGCATCTAAATAATTGAAACTTCATAACGGATTGATAGAATCGAAAACTACAGCCACTGTTGAATAGACAATTGAAAGACCTTTACAATGATCTATCACAAGATCCCTTTGCAATTTGAAATTTCAAAGTTGATAGCGCTCGCAGCGCCCTCTATGAAGATTAACATTCAAAATTTACATTAAAAAACAGCGAACTTTATACCATTTGATACCGCTTTGGTTTCATGTTCCTACTTTGACTATACAGCGTTATACGGCAAATTATACGCGTGTCTCCGAAACCGCATCTAAATGATTGAATGTTCATAACGGATTGATAAAATTGAAAACTACAGCCACTGTTGAATAGATAATTGAAAGACCTTTACAATCATGTGTCACAAGATCCCCTTTGCAATTTGAAATTTTAAAGTTGATAGCGCTCGCAGCGCCATCTATGAAGATTAACATTCAAAATTTACATTAAAAAGCAGCAAACTTTATACCATTTGATACCGCTTTGGTTTCATGTTCCTATATTGACTGGTTCAAAAG
>JAWQRJ010001058.1:0-17177 GCA_033557515.1 Diorygopyx duplodentatus
TAAGTATACTAAAGATAAAGACTCACTGCATCTACATTTTCCACAAATGCTTTGTGGCTGAAATTGTCGTTCATTACACTTCTCTAGATTAAGCTAAGGATGATCAATCCATGACAAATAGTTTAAAATAGTTTACTTTCACTGTTGTCAATCATTGTTGTAGGCTTTCCGGCAGGTGAATACTTCTTTGCTTCCCCATGATAGCTGCGCCGGTAAAGCAGAAAATAAATTCCTTACTCCAAGCCAAATCCTACAAACATCTCGCATTTGATCCCGCATTGAGCGTTCCATCACAAGCATAATCAAATTATCCTCCCTTCCCTAATGTACAAAAAACCTTAATTCCCCACAACTCCAAATCCCCTAAACTGTATGGTCTTCCTAAAATCCACAAACCTAATGTCCCACTCAGACCTATTGTTAGTAACATAGATTGCCCTACCTACAAACTCTCCTTTCCGAATTACCTACAAAATACCTTTCCAAAATCCTAAAACAGTACACTGGCAAAACCGACTGTTTTGCTCTTAACTCCTAACATTTTGTCCAACACCCTTATCCTGGATGACCTTACCCTGATCTACCTTACCTAGATGCCCTTATCCTGGATGACAGTGGTCTTCTAGTCAGTTTTAACGTTAAATTTCTGTTCACCAATGTTCCTATTCCTCACGCAGTCACCATTATCCAACAACTAAAACTTCTTTCTGTCTATGCCGCAGTAACAGGTGCACCATACCTGTTACTGTGGCATAGACATACCTGTTTAAAAGATTCTTAAGGCCGTGCAGAAATTTGGAAATGAACTTTCCAATTTTAGGTCCTTGATTTTGTTGAGAAGTTTGAGAAGATTGCTTTTAAGAGTTTGACTTCCTCATCAAGGTTAATGCCAGCATCTAAGGAGCAAACCCTGCATATGTTTGAGCAAGAGAATCCTATTTCATCTTCTTGCATGTCTAGATATTTCCATAAAACCTTAAACATTTTACAAGTCTCTCTGACTATATTGAATCGATATAGTTCAACAACAAATGTCACACTCGATCATGACATAAAAGGTGTTTATTTCAAATGCTTTCACACTGCCATTAGATCCTGGGTCATCTTCATTGTTAGAGTCTTCATCATGTTGGCGTTTTCGTTTTTTTGCTCTCTTTTCTGGAAAATCTGTTTCCGTTGACATGTCTGCTTGCATGGACCAAACCGTCAACTTTGATTCATCCAGAAATATTGACTTCTTTCAATATTGACTTCTTCAATATCCAACGTAGTATCACGAGCTTGCATCACTTTATTTCTGATGTCAATGGAAACCAAAACTTTAAGCCAGATGGTTGCCATCAAATTGCACTTGAACGACTTTAAGTAGTTTTTAATTCCAGATACTTCAGTTTTGCATTCTGTTGTGAGATTTAATTCTTCGCATTTCTCTAATTCTCGTTTAATCAAAGGCAAATGTTTGGCAAATGGAGAAACGCTTTCAACTCGACCAGACCAACGTGTTGTTGAAAGGCCATGTAAAGATGCGCCTACTTCGTTTTGAAAAATTTCCCATCTCTGTGGACTTCTAGAAAAAAATATTAACAATTTTTGTACCATTCCAAAGAATGTACTTGCATCGGGCCAACATTCCGCTGCATTGGTTCCACAAAGATTTAATGAGTGTGCACCACAGTTGGTGTTTTGTTTGATATTTAAAATCTGCCCGCGAAGGGGAGACTCATGGGAGGGAGAAAGCGCAGCAGATCCGATGGACTGTATACACCTTTTGGGTTTGCTTGAAATTTGAAAATTCGGTTTTTTAAAGAAAATTCTCAATTGCAACCGAGCTCCCTTTGGTACCCGGGCCATGGGGAATTTGCCCCCTCCCTCTTGGCGGCCCTGCTCGGTGTACCTAATAGACTGAGCGATAGCTCTACTTTTATATTTTATTTTCTTTCATTGTCACGACAATTATTTTTGATTCGCATTATCTTTATTTTCAGTATGGTGCGCCACAGTGCGTGCGACTAAAGTGCACAAAGAAGATGTGCAGGGAGCGGAGGGCGAGGAAGTTCAACAATTCGATAACGCCGAGCCAATCGTGCTGTTCGACGGGACAGTGCAGACGACATCACGCGAGACGACGCAACAACAGCAACGCGCACTAATCGCGCGGCAGTGGTGACTCTTTCCGTTTTACACTTTTCGACACTTTCGCAATGACGTACGTACGCAGTGGTTGAGACGCGAGTGCAGTGGCTGGACCCCTTGAGCTCATGTCGACGTTACCGTTAACTTACCAAAGAAGACTGAGGCACTAAGATTAGGCTGGCCCGATTCAAGATTAGGCTAACGCGGATGTCAGTAGTCGTTGGCGTCAATGATATTTATTACTTTCATTTTGTAAGTCTTACATTTAACATTTAAGTTGGCGGAGGAGAAGGAAAGGAGGAAAAAAGAAAATTCTAGGTAGGGCTAATTTGTACATATATTTACATGTTATTTACAAGAGTTATTTACTTTTGTTTGTTCTTTTCTTCTTTTCCATCGTCTTTATAAGAGCAGTCAAATTTATTTATTATTTTAATGTTACTTGGTATGTGACTTTAACATTTATGCGCAATTAAATGAGAAATTAATTGAATGGAAAAAAAAGAAATTAAAGAAATTTGATTCAAACGTTAACATAAAAATAAAAAAATTCTGAATAATAAATTTGACTGCACTTTTAAGATTTATAAATTAAAAATTCTTACTCATCGTATGTTAGAGGTAAAGGCTGAACCGAAATAACAGACCAAAGGAAAATATTTTTCTATGTATAATATTTATACCAAAATATTTTCTATTGTTCTGTTGTCGCTCCCGATAAAAGCAAGAAAATTGTAATTGTAAACTTTTGTTACGTACGAGGTGCCATTTTTTGTTTCTTAACTAGTACTTATTCTGCAAAGAAAACAAATTCTCGAATCTCGCGTGAACTTTCTACGCCCAGTATTTGTTGTAAAAAGGAAACTGTTGTAAAAAACTTTGACTTGTTGATCGGTAATGTGATGTTCAAATGTACATAATATACATACGTGTAATTCTAATAACGTTAATTAATATATTTAATGTCCTAGGTTTAAGACGCATGATTACGCTTGTATTGTATAAAATTAGTCCGTTAAGTATATATTAATTAATTAAGTTACGTAAGCAATGTCCCTTAATTTTTTAAAAAAAACGACGTCAGTCTAATAATTTGACTGTGTCGAGCTGCATTTTGTAATTTATTCTTCTTATTGTAATAACTTTTTAGTGGTAAGTTGTCCATCATTGTGTTAGTTTAATAAGGTAAAGAACTGACGTATAATTCATACGCGTGCAACATGTGAAATTTGTACATAAATATCTGCGCATATTCATGATGTCTAACAGCTATTTGATCATAATTGTACCTGCTAGCAAGTTGATAATATATGCTTGACTAAAAAAAGGTATTGCATTTTATTTCACTTCCTTTTGTTGACAGTGTCTGAGGTTGAATAATATAATATTTACAACTTTATTTAATCGGACAATGTGGAAGATCGAAGGATACAAAATAAATGTGTTTCGAAATTTTAATTTAGTTGAATTTGAAATAACTGCCTAAACAAATAGAGCTGTTCTGTTATATCAGTGAAGGATTGATACAACAAGGAATTCAAGAAGCAAGAAGGGAGAAGACAAAATACCAGGGAAACTCTTGAAATTTACTAGTGATGTGATAGTGAAACCATTATGTTTAGTAATAAATAAAATGTTTGAAAGTTTCAGAACTCAAAAGTTCATTAGTTATTACAATATATAAAAAGAGAAGTCATGTATAATTTGGAAATTATAGGTCAATAACATTAGCATCTAAGATAAGAAAAATTATAGAGAAATTAATGCTAATTAGAATTAAAGGGGGATACATTCTAGAAAAATATAAATTAATCAGTGCAATAAGAGCTCTTTACAATATAATTGAAGACATTTCAGCTGGATTAACCTTAGGTGGTAGTTGTCTTCTCAGATCTTTCTAAGGCTTTTGGCATCATATGCTATAATATATTATTAGACAAATTTAAGCTACTTCATTTCTATCTGACTGTCAGATAGATAATTTTAACACTTTCATAAGAAATATAGATTGACTACAATACTAAAATTAAATAAAATGTAAAAAGCAAAAGAATGGCGATAAAAGATACAGGTGTTCCATTAAAACAACAACGTGTACTATAGATATGTTATTTAAATAGAAAATGAAAAACTGACTACGCCTGGATTCTGCACAAAAAGTTGCCGTTAGAATCTTCCTTTTCTTTTTCAATATCTCTTATAGTTAGTGAGATAGGAGCAATTTTCAAAATGAGCAAAATCTGAAAATCACCTGTTGCTTCGATAGCGATCACAGTAGCCGTGATCTGTTTTGATATTTATTATTTTTTCCAAAAACAGGGTTCGAGACTGCTATATCAGATTTTTGACAACTGTTACGGTTTTCGGGATATCCTATAAAACCATCCAAAATGGGCCACTATAAAAACATCAAAATGCTGCAGAGTAGAAGATATTTACAAACTGAATGTACATTAATGAGATTATAGTTTTCTTTTCAATTTTCTGTTTTTTACGCTATTTGTGCTGTACTAGTAGCATTGTAAACAAAGAGTTTTTCTATTCTAGCTAACTAGAGATTTTAGGCTTTGGTCTATTTGCAGAGAATACGTCATATTTCACTATTCCCAAGCTTTTAAAATTTAATCGTGAAGAGTGCTGCGCTCTTCACGATTAAATTTAAACTGCATCATAAAATTGGAATTCTCACACCATAATGAAAAGTTTCATTAAGTTAAGTAATTTCTTAAGTAAATACTATAAATATCACCAGAAAATATTCAATCAATGTTCGATCTTTTGATTAAGGTTTAGATTCTTTCTAAAAAGAAGAATGTTTGTAATAAAAAATGAACCCACCTAGTTTTTTGTAACAGAATGTCGCTACATTCACAGGTGCACTATGTAATAACTAGAGTCCGGATTTCTAGGCTATTAAACTAATTATAAATATTATAAGCAGATATATTTTATATCCTTAATATTTTGTGCTTATTTGCATCTTTTATTAATTTTTTTTAGAAAAAGATGTTACGAAAAAAATAATGCCAAAGTAGAGAATAAAATGGCAGATTATTTTTCCGCGCCAGCATTAAGACGCCGCGTTGTAAGTTATTTAAACATTAGATCCTTCTTACATTATTGATGTTCCTAATTTTAGATTGAATGCGATAAAAAATACAATATTAAGCAATATGTGCAAACAATTTTACATTTTGCATAAATTGACAAATAACTAACTCTAAGCAACAAACAATTGCAGAATCCTTACATTCATGTTCTGACAAAAACGAAGCAAAACAATTTACTTTTGATTTATGCAAACACATTATAAAATGATGGCCTAAAAAAATATATGGGGAACGGATAAAGCTTTTGTCGTTTTGTCGGTGTGGTTTATGATATTTCTTCAAAATTACGTGGTTCAATATAACTTCATTAGGGTCTTTACACCAAAAATTACTTGTATTTTATTTTTTATTCTAAAAATTTTCTTGTACCTCCAATATTTCCGGAGATATCTTTGGTTGTATCAAGAAAAAGAAATATTTTAGATAAAACTGTATCGTGTTGCAATTTTTTTATATTTTTTTAAATCACTCATTTTAAGAACCTATTCTAGACGATTTCTTACAGAAAATTAACTGGTCTTTGTTTTTTAATTAAAGATTTTTTATCTACCTCCTCTACTTTAGCTGGTATCTTTAATTAGAGTTACAAAAGATGGAAAAATTAGATACATCATCCATCAGAAAAAAAAAATTGTTTTGCCGGTGTGATTTGTGATATTTTTCCAAATTACGTAATCTAAAATAACTTCATTACAGTCTTTGCACCAACAATTACTCGTACTTTATTTTTTATCTACAAATTTTCTTGCACCTCCAATATTTCCAGAGATTTCTTCGATTATATGAAAAAAAAATAATTTTTAGATAAAACTGAATCGTGTTGCAATATTTTGATTTTCTCTTAAATTACTCATTTTAAGAACATATTCTAGTAGATTTCTTACAGAAAATTAACTGGTCTTTGCTTTTTTATTGAAGATTTTTTATCTACCTCCTCTACTTTAGGAGATATGTTTAATTAAAATTTTGAAACATGAAAATATAAAATATATCTATAAGGTGGACGATTTTTTAAATTTATCTCACAATAATAGAATATAGAAGGAATTGTAGGGAAGTTTCCTTCATAACATTATTTGCTAATTATTTTTTACTTACAAAAATTTCCCGTATCTTTCATATTTTCCTACATATCTTTGATTGCATTAAGCAAATCGTATTTTTTAGACAAAACTGTATATTTCTGCAGTTTTTAGTTTTTCTCTTTAATTATTGGTGCCATAAATATTTTATATGTAGTTTCTTACATATAATTAACAAATCTTTCTTTTCTTATAAAATATTATTTATCCACCTCCCCTACTTCAGCAGATATCTTTAAGCAAAGTTACGAAAGCAGCAAAAATTAGATTTTCCCGTTAGGCAGAAAATAAAATTGTATTTTGTCTGTATAATTTTTAAAATGTCTTCAAAATTATGTAATTCAAAACAACTTCATTAGATTCTTTGTACTAAAAACTATTCGTTCTTTACTTTTTATAGTAAAAACTTTCTTGTACCTCCAATATTGTGAGATAAAATTGTAAGGTGTTGTAATCTCTTGTTTTTCTCTCAAATTGCTCGATTTAAAAACATATTCTAGACGATTTCTTACAGAGAATTTTACTGCTCTTTCTTTTTCTATTAGGAACTGTCGATGTATTTCTTCTACTTTACCAGATATCGTCCATTGAAGTTACGAAATATGTAAATATTAGATTTAAGAAGCTTTTGCAATTTCCAAAGCAGTTTTAAAACTTTTCCAATTGGATTTCGATACAGCAAGCGGGGTGAAAGGAACAACGATGTTTAATCTAAGATTTTCTATATTTTAGCTGACAACAATATCTTTTTAAAAGGTATAATTAAGTTATGGAATTTAGGGAAGTTAGGGAATATTATTATTATTATACTGGGAATTAGTTTATGTTAGTATATTGGAAAATAATTAAAAATATTTTCAATAAGCTAGTGGTTCCGGTTATACCGGAAGCTGGCAACAGCTTTGTTAATTTAAATGGAATAACCCCAGTTTTTTTTCTTAATCCACATTTAATTTTGAACAACTTTCGTAATACTTTTGCCAGGCTTAAACTTAATCGTTTTCGAGATATTGAATTTTTCGCAAAAATTATGCAACAGAGGCAACATTTTAAAAAATCGAATTTTCATGATTAGACTTATGCGATAATGTTCATACTTCATTAACCATTAGTTGCGACATTGAACTTTTCAGAAATACAGCCGGCGGAACATTCTTAAGTACATTCCTTACAAAATTGAATTTTGAAATAAGAAGATAAGAATTATCTTATCGAATTTAGAATTAAAATCCTCGTTAAACGGTATTGGGTTTCCCTATACCTAAAATATATCATTTTCCGATTATTTCAGATTTTTCGAGCTCTTGTTGCAAAACCGATTGACAATACATTCATTTGTTGTAAATTGAGTTGCCTACCAATTAGTTATCAATTTTGACATTTATGTTTACGTTGGGTTGGTTGATTTCATATTTAGGGTGAAAAATCAATACATGTATCATAGAAAATCGAGTTATCAAGATGGACGACACAACATTAAAATGGAACTTTTAATGATCATAATTTCGTGTTTCAACCAGAAATAATTTTGTTTTTAAATTGTTTTTATTAAAAACTGTTAATGAAAAGTTTTTCGATTTAAAAATACGTTTCGATTATTAAAAATTATTTTGTATCAATGAATTAAAATGTTTTAAAAGTTTGTTTTATTTAAAGCATTGAAGTTTTTTGACTGAAGATGTGTAAGTTTATAAACATTTATTGTAAGTTTTTGTTGAATTATTTAAATGTTAACGTTATATGAATAAAGTATTACAAATCTCTAAATCAATGCTTATTTAATCAAAAATGTGTATCTAATTTATACAATTTTGCAAAATGTATGTGCTTTCTTTAGGTTTTTTTTTGCATATGACAATGCTTTTTTTATGCTTTTTAAGCGCCTTTTCCACCATGTTTAATGCTTTTTAATCCGGACTCTAATGATCAACCTTGAGAACGCTGTAATAATGTTATTAACGACCTTTTTACAAACTGGTCATTGAAAATCTAATTGGGAACAACCACAACATTTAATAGTTACAGATAAGAGGGGACTAACTGGGAAACTCATGATCCTTAACATTTCTATAAATAGATCAACGCTTGGATGGCAATACGGTTGAATCAAATGCAATTCAATTTTACTACTTCTAAAATCAACTCAAGAAGAATATTATTGAATAAAGTAATTACATCTAATAACGTCACAATATAACCCGCCGGAAGTTATAAACTCCTATGTTCTACAAAGAACATATTAATAAAATTAACAGCAATTGCTTTATAGGATTTCCAAAGTTAGTGTCATTCAACAACTGCGTCCAGCTGATGACATTGAACTGTTTATCCTGATGAACAGTTGATTCATTTATCTGGCCAACTTTGTGGGATGCACTGTCTAAACTGGAAATAATACGTCGCATTGTTTTGTTCATTCCAGGTATCCAAAAGATTGCTGCACAAAAATATTGCGAATAATCGAAGAAGGCTTTTAACGAGGTGTCACATTAGAAAAATCAGAACCAACGCCTTCACAATAGCTCAAACCACAGTAGTATTAAACCGAATAAACGCTTCAAAAGCAGCCCGAATCAATCACTCTTCCTTCTTCGCCCTCCACCACTTCTTGCACACTTTTTTTTGGGGCCCCTTTCGGCCCCGCCGAGTCAGGGTCGCCAACTCGACCGGGCTAATTTAGAGGCGGCCGAATTTGCCGAACGAGCGCCCGCCGTCCCGTAGAAATAAAGAAAGAGCGCCGGCCCGAAAAGAAAAACAACAAACCAACGGCGGTCCGAGCAAAGGGGACCGGGGGGACTGTGGGGGACCGCGAGGCGTGCGTCCGTCCGTCGGTCGCCGGACTTGTTTACGCGGCCGCGGCCCCCCTTTCGCCCCCCTTGACAAATAATTTCGAATCTCGCCGGCACCGCCGCGCCGTTTTAATAATTCAATGGACCGAGAGCCGCCTCGGCCGACCGCGACCGTCGGGATTCAGGAGCCGCCGCCGCCGTCGTTTTTTACGGCACGCAAAAGGCTAGTAGGCCGTGGAGGAGCCGGATCCGTTGCCGAAGCACGCGCGTTCCGTTATTTATTGTAGACGCCGACGCGCTTAAAGCTCTCGATGAAGTTTTAACCCTCTGACAAATTGTTTTAATGATGTTTGAAAATATTAAAATATTTATAACAAAACTTTACGTCTTTATGAAAAAAGAAAATCTTTATGAAAATATTATGAAATATTTTCCTCAATAACAAAAACATTTTCAAAACCAATAGTTTTTGAAAATACGCTTGACATTCAAGAAAATGCAATTAAAAAATGTTTAATACAGGAAATAATAATTTATAGACGTACTAAATTGAGCAAACTGTTTTTTCAGAAAATCCTTTTTCTTTATATCTACTAAAGCACAAAAGATAATAAATACCAGATATGCAGTCGTTTGTTTTGAAAACAAAACATAGTTCTTAATCAGGGATAATGTGATGCGTGTGAAAATCTGTGTGGAATATGATTTTTCTTCGTATCTCCTAAACTATGAAAGATAAATACCTCGAACCTATATCGTTGGAAAGGGAAAAAATAAAGTAATTTAATAATGTCAAAATCAACTCGGTTTGCATTTAAAAATTACAACTTTGGGTCATATCTCGAAACTGGTGCAAGGTAAAAAATATTTTTATAATCAATCCTACAGAATGTTTTGATATCTACAACTTTTTCCCTCGAAATTTGTTGATACGATAAATAATATGGAAAATATTCACATTTGAAGAAAATGACGATTTTCAGTTTTTCAGGATATCTAGTAGGCGATGCATTTTTTTGGAAAAACAAAAGAAGGTCTGAACAGCTTAGATAAACACCCCCATATTGTTCCATTTAACCGAGTCTGCAGCTCATACCGTGATAAGAAGAAATCATGAATCAAGAAGTCATGAAATGAAAAAATCTTCAATTATGAAAAGAAAAGAAAATTCAAACAAAAATTACAAAAATAGTACACAAAAGTACCAAAAGTAACAAATAAAATTCAATGCAAAACGAACTACGAACAATAAAAGGCTAATAAATACAATTTTAGAATAGAATAAAATAGAATTTTTGGATTGAATTAATTTTTAAAAAACTTAATTTAAGTTTAAGCACAACAAGAAAAGATACTCTGTTAAAAAAAAGAATAAGTATGAATTACCAGAAAATAAATCCAAAAAGCAAATAAAATCTATTTAGTGAACCTATTTTTATTATTTTTTTTAATGTTGAACTCAATCTAATTGTGCAAATCAAAACAATCCTATTAAACCCAAATCCAGTTCATTGGACTCAATTGCAGACAAAATTGGATTTAATTTTAGTTTGGAGTGAATGAATTAATTCCACCTAATCCGATTAAATTGAAAGAAAATTTAATCTAATTCGATCGAAACGAAAAATTGTGAAACAAATAAAACACTTATTTAGTTACTCAAAATTTACTCACCCAGTGTATGTGCAGCCCATGCATGAGGTGTACTTTGAGCAATGGATGCTAGAAGTTCCGTACACCAAGAACCGTCTGCGCCCGTTACGTGTGTCGCTCTAGCCAACGTCAAAACCAAAACCCTATTCAACTCTTCTGATTCAGCAGAAACCAAAGTCTTAGGCTCCGATAGAAAACTGGACAGCTTCGGTTGAACCTCGCCGGAGCCCAATCCTGTGATTAACCTCAAAGCAGTCGACTCCACACATAAATGCAATTGCGTATGATTCGCCTGAGGTCCAGCCGCCAACGAGTGCAAGTGGCTGAGCAGTTGAACTCGATAATGTGGGTGAATATGGTGTATTCTATAGCTAAACATTTCCAAAAGTGTGTAAAGAGTTGCCCAGGCATGAGCTTTATAGACAGTCGGGAGCAATTGACTTATAAAGCCTTTAATTCCGAGAGATTCAATTTCTGTGTACACGAGCAGGCGACTGTATGTTTCAACGAGGGCTGGCGCTAAAGCGACTCCCGCCTTCTGCTGCGCCAGTTTCATTACATGTGTAACAATGCTGTGTATAAGGCTCATTTTCGAATGTACTGTTAAGGAGTCTAACACAGTCATTGAGAGAGGTGCTGAAGGAGGAGTAGGGCTTTTTGAGCCCTGCACAGATTCGACAAGAGCAGCCATCGGTTTGCTGAATATATCTTGATTGGTAGAATAAGCATTACACAAAAGTATGATACGATAATCAGGTCCCATTGTTAAAGGGGCGTTTCCTGGTGGCATAAGGTGTTGGAGAAATTCATATTGCGCTCTTAGTTTTTTTGGGATCGGAGCGTTTTGTAAAGGATGTCCCTCAACTTGAGCTTTTTTCGTTAAGTGTATCCAGGTACATGTGAGAGCCATTTGTCTTGTACATTGCGGTTGTGTTACATCAAGAGGCGGTGTAGTTTCATCCTCGGGATAAAATAACTCATACAGTTTTAGTACAGCCAGAAAATTACTTAATGGATTTCGTTGAATAGCACCAGAAATAAATTGCAGTAACACCCACATTAGCTGATCCCTTCCTCTTTTATATTCTTTTCCTTGCAAACGATCAACCAGAGCTAGCACAATATTTTGAAAGTTTGCAAAATAAAATAATACAAAATAAATAAGTTGTGACGATAAATGCAGCCATAGACCTTGCGTAATATTATCATTTGTATCAGTCTCACTTTTATCCATAGCTAATATTACCAATTCAATAATTTGCTCTTCGAGGGCAGCACAATGTTGCCTATGCTGTTTTTGCAGTCCCAACATCCCACACACCATATCCCTAGAGTACGGTTGTTCTAAAACATATCGTAAAAGCCCACTTTGTTTCTGCAACACTTCTGGTTCGTAAGGTAAAGTCCCTTTGATGGTATATCTCAATGATACCGGATCCAATTTCCACGGATTCACCAAGTGCTCCGGACAGCCGCTGTGTTCGACCACAGGGCGCATTTCTCCGTGTCCGATCACCGAAACCATTTGGGCGCAGAATCGAAAACTTTCGATGTATTCCATGAACAGCCCGCTGAGTCTCCAATGGGGGAATTCGCTGTACGCTTTTTGCAATTCGTTCACCAGCAAGTATCCGGGCAGCAAGCATTGGTCTCTGTCCATGATTTTGCGAACTAATTCCGTCAAGATGATCATCAGAGGGTTTTGTCCAACGCTGATACTGCTGGGAATGGTTTTCGCCTTTTCGCAGCAACCCCTCATTATTTCACGTACTCCTTTATATTCTACAAGTTCAATGGTGTTTAAGATCAATTTGAAACATTGCATCCACAGGTCGGCATTGTTCATTTGTAACTTTTCAAAGGTTATTACCTGGAAAAAAAAAGATAAATAAAAACAACAGTAATATTATAGGGAGGGCAAGTTTTCGTACTACAAGCTGTATCTTCTTTTACACGTTTTAAAATATTTAATAATTGCAAAGGAAAAAATTGGTTGACTTTACAATATCCTTCAGATTAGATACAAAGAAATATCCAAAGCCAATTATGTTTATATAGTAACAATCAACTTTTGTTTTTCAAATGCAACATTTAGTCAAATATAAACCGGTGTTTAGAAAATTAAACATGTGCATCCATAGTTTATTAAGTTTCAGGCAAGGTATAACAAAACGCAGAAAAAGCGAAAAAATAATGAAGCAATGTAGAATGTAAGGCGTACGTTTTCAGCAGGAGCAATGAAAGAGATCGTAAATGAAATGAAGAAATATGAAATAAACAACATGTCAGTTTAAGTAACGAAACAAATGACTGATCTTTTGCAAAAGGGGTGGAAAGGACAGACGGCTAGGAACAGGTTTTATAATTCCAAAAGAGATGACGGAAAAAACTTTAACTTCACACCAATATCAGAAAGAATGTGCTTAATAAGATTGAAGAGCTACAAAAGTAACATCGGTATAGTAAATATTCACGCACCAACGGAAGAAAAAGAATAGGAAGAGAAGGACGTATACTATGAGAAACTAGTGACGGAATTTGAATCCAATAGGACATAAAGATAGTGATGCGGGATTGTAATGCCAAAAATAACTAAGGAAGGGATGTACAGATAAATAGCATGAAGAAACAGTAAACATGATGAAACAAATGACAATGGACAAAGGCTTATAAGTGTGGCACTGGAAAAAAAACTTACAGATTAGAAGCACACACTACAACGGAAAGAGATCCACAAACGGACATGGGTGTCCCGAAACGGTGAAATATGTAACAAAATAGATCCCATCCTAATCGAACGCAAGCACGAAAATTTCATCCAACAAGTCAGAAGTATGACAGAGGCGGAATACAAATCAGACCACTTTATGGTGAGAGTAACATGCCAAACGAAAAAGGAAGAGAAACAAAAAAAGGGGGTTAGAAAAATAAAGAAAATTTAAAACTACTAGGAAAAATAGAAACCAGGAAAAATTACGAAAGAAGATATATTATACATTATTTCAAGAAGAAGAAAAGAATAAACAGATTAACGAAATATGGAAGAAAATATAAACAAGGATAATAGGAAGTGCAAGTCAAGACACAATAATGAGAAGAGGGAAGCAAAAAGAAGCTGAACAATGATTGAACGACGAATTTAACGACGAAATGACGGTTGAAGAGTAAAGGTGTCAGCCCAGAATAGAGAAAGAAATAGACAAAAAGTACAGAGTACGCAGAAAAAATAAAGCATTTCAGAGGGTTATATAGAAAAAAATTAAGGGACGGTAGGAGATTAGACTGAAAGAAATGGAGGAAAAATTTCTAAATGGGGAAATTAAATCATTCCACCATTAGGTAAAACAAACAGGAAGAGATTTCCAAAACAGGAATAAGGTATATTAAGAACAAAAAAGGTCTGCCTTCTCTGTTTTTAATATACCTTATTCCTAATATACCCTATCAAGGTTAACATATTACTGTCTGTTGACGTATTGCTACGTATTTCTTTAAAATGTTTAAAATCCGGTAGCCATTGACGTAGTAATACGTCATTTTTTATTCGAAATCCAGTAGTCGTTGACGTAGTAGTACATCATTTTTTGTTTTAAAACTAGTCGCCGTTGACGTAGTAATATGTTTTTTTTATTGTCAACGTCAAAGTCAGTTTACAATAAAGTTTGATTATATTTTGCAATAATTAATGAATGAATGAATTAATTGTTTTATTAACTTAATTGCTGATGTCGACTTAAGTGCTGATATATTATCCGGGGCTGAAAATGATACAAGTGAAAGACTTCCCAATTAACTTAAAAAGAAAAATTTTACCAATTGTAAGTGAATCTGAGAGTAGCGATTTCGATGATGTAGAGTTAGAAGAAAATAATTCAACAATATATTGGTTCCAGAACGATACTGATATTAATATAAAATTCTTTTCGGGAAATGCTGGTGTTAAAGTGTTTCAATGAAATTCAGAAAATATTTCAGAAGTGGTGGATTTGTTTATAGGTGAGGATTTTTTTGAATTATTACTAACAGAAACAAATAGATATATGCAAAATATACACAAATATAAAAGTAAACAGTGGGAAGATACAACAATATCCGGAGTGACGCAATTTTTTGATTTGAATATTTTAATGGGACAAGTGAGGAAAATTGGTATAAACGATTATTGATCTACTGATCCACACATTGAAACACCGATTTTTGGTAAAGTCATGACCTGAAGTAGATTCAAACAAATACTACAGTCTTTACATTTTTCTGATAATGATAAAACGCCAGAAAACGCAAGTCGACTTTTCAAAATAGAATCAATAATAGAATATTTTTAAAATAAATTTCATAAAGTTTATAAACCGAAACAATATCTTTCATTGGATGAAGCAATGATACCTTACAGAGGTCAACTAAGTTTGCGTGTCTACAACCCAGGAAAGATTAGTAAATACGGCTTACTTGTGAGAATGTTATGCAAATCTAACAGTGGATATACAGGGTGATTTATACCATGCGGCGAAAAATGAAAATCCATGTTTATTATTAAGTTTTAAGCATAAAATACATTTTTTTTCCGATCGGGAATGCAAGAAGTTTTCGTATTTGACGTTGTTTGTCCTAAAAGTAATAGCAAGCCATGGAAATCGTTTGATAAAAGACAATTGCTTTCTAGTTATGACAGTTGTCAGATTGTTTGATTGTTGTTTGTGACTGTTAGAAAAATAATACAAATTTTATCAATTATGCAGTTCAGTATTGAAGAATATGTAGATATTATTTTTGTTTACGGCTTTTGCAATGATAATGCTTTAGAAAGTTGTCGGGAATATGAAAGAAGATTCCCGAATAGATGTAAACCATCTTGCTCTGTATTTTCCGATGCATATCAATGACTGCGACAATGTGGAATTGGTAATCGTCACACTGGCGGTGTAAATTTAAGGTACATCGCTGCAAGAGAAGTAGAAGTAATAGATGCAGTACTTGACGAACCAGGTATAAGTACCAGAAGAATTGCAAGTTGTCTGCAAGCTTCTCAAAACTACGGTTGGAGGACTTTGCACAAATTGCATCCGTTTCATTATCAGCGTATCCATCACCTATATTCAGGGGATGAAGTACAAAGGTTAGCATTTTGTAGATGGCTTCTCGAACAGCACGAGCAAAATCCCAACATTATTCGTTCAATTTTAAGGTTTGACGAAGCTACTTTTGCAAGGGATGGTATCAATAACTACCACAATGAGCATGTATGGTCGTTACAAAATCCTCACGCATTTAGACATCATCGTTTTTAACAGATATTTTCTACCAACACTTGGTGCGGGATTTTCAATGGTCGTTTGCTGCCTATACAAATTCTGCCGAATCGTTTAAATGGTGTAACTTACTTAGGATTTTTGAATAATAATTTGAAAGAGTTATTCCCTAGAATTACGCAACTCGATGTGGTATCAACACGATGGTGCACCGCCGCATGCTGCAAGAGGTGTTGAAGAATGGCTAGACAACCATTTTAATGGAAGGTGGATGGGTAGACGTGGTCCAGTTCAGTGGCCTGCTAGGCCGCCAGATCTAAATCCACTGGATTTTTACTTTTGGGGCCATGTAAAGGAATTAGTTTATGCAGAAGAAATACATACTGAAGAGGAATTGCAAGATAGCAAGATTTTGAAGCAATTAATAATTCACTGATTTTACGTTGCCAAGCTTGCATCGCAGCTGGCGGTGGACTTTTCGAACATGAGTTATAATTAAAGTAATATCTTTTAGTACAACCGTTAGTCATTAAATAAAGTTTTCATGTGGCCTACTATTAATTTTTTCTAAAATATCGACTCATGTCTTTCAAACTTTGAATATCAATATTTCAAAAACGAAGCCCGATCGGAATTTTTTTTATTTATGTTTTATGCTTAAAACTTAATAATAAACATGGATTTTCATTTTTCGCCTCGTGGTATAAATCACCCTGTATATCGAAATTTAAATTATGCAGCGATAGTGGAGAAAACTTGAAAAATCTCGTGATAAATCTTTTAGATAATTATGAAAATATTTGGCACCATATTTACATGGATAATTATTATAACAGTGTTGAGTTGGCAGAGAAATTACTTTCCAGGATGATTAGAATGTGTGGTACAATAAGGAAAAATTGTGGGTTACCTCAAGATCAAAAAAGAATTAAGTTAAGAAAGGAACAACATGATTTCCGTAGAAAAGATGTTTAATACATGTCTGGAAAGAGAAAAGAGAATGATTTCAACAATACATCAGGCGCGAATGATGGAAACCGGTAAAATAAATCGAAAAACTGGTGAAATAATAACAAAACCGGAAAGTATTATGGAATACAATATGTATATGAAGGGTGTTGATTTGGCAGATCAATACCTTTCTTATAATCCAATTATAAG
>JAWQRJ010001059.1:0-17175 GCA_033557515.1 Diorygopyx duplodentatus
CATTATTTAATGCACTATTTCTACCCCCTTCTTCTGGATTCTTATCTTTGTTCCCTCTACATTTGTTCATCTGAGTATTGCACGTTTGTCCGTCCTTCCTTCTTCTTGTTTTCTGCTTCCTTATTCATATCTTCCTTATTCCCATCCATATAGAGCTGATTGATGAAAAAATCCAAACCCAACGCATCCGAACCGAACCAGATCAGATCCGAACACAACCCGAACTAAGAAGTAAGCCTAACCAAATTTTATTCAAAAACAACCAAATCCAAATTCAATTCAATCCGAACCTAATCCAATCGAGACCAAACCGAACCGAATCCAATATTTCTTCTCTATCTCTGCTTCCGTCTTCCTATTTCTTCTGTCTTTTTCAATGAATTTGGTTCGTCAGTATTTTCGCCTTTCCCTCATTATTTAATGCGCTATTTCTACCCCCTTCTTCTGGATTCTTATCTTTGTTCCCTCTACATTTGTTCATCTGAGTATTGCACGTTTGTCCGTCCTTCCTTCTTCTTTTTTTCTTCTTCCTTATTCATATCTTCCTTATTCCCATCCATATAGAGCTGATTGATGAAAAAATCCAAACCCAACGCATCCGAACCGAACCAAATCAGATCCAAACCCAACCTGAACTAAGAAGTAAGCTAACCAATTTTTTTCCAAAAACAACCAAATCCAACACAATTCAATCCGAACCTAATCCAATCGAGACCAAACCGAACCGAATCCAATATTTCTTCTCTATCTCTGCTTCCGCCTTCGTGTTTCTTCTGTCTTTTTCAAAGAATTTGGTTCGTCAGTCTTTTCGCCCTTCCCTCATTATTTAATGTACTATTTCTTCCCCCTTCTTCTGGATTCTTATCTTTGCTCCCTCTATCTTTGTTCATCAGTATTGCACATTTGTCCGTGCTTCCTTCTTCTTCCTTATTCCGTTTCCGTTATTTCATTCTTTATTCTCCTTTCAGCCTATATTCATCGATTTTTCCAATTTCTTTTAGTTTCGCACTTTATGCTACCGTTGCCTATACTTCTTATAGTTAAATTTTGATGCGTTGTTGCTTCGTTTCTCTTCCCACGGCTTGCCGTTCTTCCCCATTTCTCCCGCATTCCTTCTTTCATTCGTTTATTTTTTCTCTTCGAAACTTCTACCTTCTTCTTTTTATCGTTATTCGTCGAAACTTTGCTCGTTTTGTTAGTTCGTATTGTATTGGGTTAATACTATTTGAATTGTATATTTCTTGCTTCTTCTCTTTTTCTTCTAACTTCTCCCCCTGTCTCTTTGCTTCCGATTTATTTCGTCTTTCTTGCTCATTTCCTCATTCTTTTACACATATTCTATCTCCTTTACTTTCTAGTTATCCTTTCTACTTTTTTTTTAATCTTATTGTTCTTCTCGGCCTCCTTCATTCATATTCTTCTTCGTTCTATTCCTTTTCTCCCTTTTTATCCCTCTTCTTTATGACCACATTATCATATACATCGAATCATCGAATTCTAAACTCCTTCTCTAATTTCTGGCAGAACTGCTCTTCAAATGCCGTCCTTTTTCCCGTTCTTCCCCTACCCTTACATGAATTCTTTTAGTAGCCAAGAGGTGTGCCCACATTATCATATCAAATCGAATCATCGAATTCTAAGCTCCTTCTCTAATTTCTAAGAGAACTGTCCTTCAAATGGCGTCTATTTTCCAGTCCTTCCGTGTTCTCCCGTCTTCCTTTTTTTCCCTATCCTTCTTTCGGTGCGCTTCTGTCTTTTTCTTACTTCGTACATTTCTACCGTACATCGAAGTCTTGTACATTTTCAATTCGCCTTCTGTTTCTGTACCCGTCTATTCTTCGACTTGGCATAACACCAAATGGGATGAAATTTTGGATCTTCCCTCTATTTTCTTTACTTATCTCCCTCGGTCTTTTTACTTTTACTTTCTTAATTCTCTTCGTTTTTTGTCGCTTTGAAATTTTATATTTCTCTAATGGTTTCTCCCGTCTCCTTCCTTCTTCTTCTTTTCTCGAGATTGATGTTGACAAATATGATATGTCAACAGAGATGGCAATAAGGATGTTGACAAATAAACTTATGTGTTAAATTTTAAACTCTGAATTATGGCGTCACACCACTTTCTTTTATTTTCCTTTTTCTTCAGTATGACTCTTCTGCCTTCTATGGTTCTTCGATTTCGTACTTGTTCAATTTTTGCTCTTCCTCCTATCCTCTATCATCTTGGTCCTCTTTCCTTCTTTCTGCTTAATCTTTCATTTCCTCTTCGTCACTTTGAAATGTCACCTCTCTCCTTCGTTGTCGCCTCCTTCTTCCGCTCTCTTCCTTTTCCGGTTTCCTTCTTTCGCATCCTTTCTTTCATTGTCCACCCCAGATGAACGCATGAAGCTATATGAGATTATGATTCATATGAGTCCTAAGAGATTTTTGGCTCTTCCTTCCGTCTTCTCTCGTCTTGCACCTACTTTTTTTCTTCTTTCACATTGCACATTCTTCTTTTATTCTTTCTTTTTACTTATAATTCCTTGCTCTTTCCTTTTTCTGCTTGCATCTCCTTTCTTCCTTTTTCTTTCCTTATCTTTCTTTTTTCCTCAGTTGGGCATTTTTTCCGTCCGTCTTTATCAGTTTTCCTCGTTCCTCTATTCTCGTGTCTTCTTGTTTTGACTTCGTCCATTTTCCTTCATTATCTTTCCTCTTTCCTATTAATACTCATTCCTTCTTCTTCATATAAAGATTCGTTTGAAAATTGTAGGAATCAGATTCGTAGGGGAAAGGAAACGAACAAGTTGCGTTTTAGGTAGAAAAGGTTTTTCCCATTTTCCATCAGATATTTAGGAATGTTATTAATTTTGAAGAAAATTGAAATAATATTCAGATTACTTTAAAATTAAAACACCTATAGTGCAATCCATATTCGGTAAAGATAAAACATTTATACTACCATAGTACGTATTGTTGGTTTGGAATGTTAAAACATTGAAGTAATAATAAAAATATATTTTATACAGTTGTACTTTTAATACATTTTGTAATACTACCATTTCGGGTATTTACCCGGGTAAATTCCCCTTCTCTGGGTATTTACCCAAAGAAATAAATACCCAGGTATTTTACACCACTACTTGCACCACGAGAAAGCTTGTTCTTTTCCGCATCTAAGGGTGAGTTTTGGTCAGTCGACTTCCCAGTAATTACTCCTGAATTGCTTGTTATAAAGCAGAAACTAAATGCAATATCTCGAAACGGCTTTCACCACGTGAAAGCCCAATGCTAGTACTATGTAAAGCAGAGTTCTCACTGGTCGAATTTTCACGCCATCACATGGCAATTAAGCTATTTATAGCACCCTCCACGACATTTCTTTTTGGGAGTTGATGTACAGAGAATATCTCTAAGAAATCGTGATATAACTGCGGGATCTTAGGGTAATAATTTGCTACTATTATGTTGTAAACAGTCTGTATGACCTATGATAAATAACTTTTAATTAAAAATGAAAACAAAAACAAGTAACTGTAACAAAACTTACGTAGATTAACATAATTCACAACAGTACGTGGACATTGCGTCATTAATGCCCCAGAATTCCTCAGACGACGCCAACAGCGCAAGCGCATCGTCAAAATTAATTTATAGAATAGGGGAAGGTACCTACCGCATCGTTCTCCCACAAATTGTACAAAATGCTTTAAGGTTTATAACGATTTTCGAATTATTACAATTGAGAATATAAGTCAGTATCTTTGTATTTAATTCAACACCCCAATAGAATCCCTTTCCCCTCTAATATTTGCGCTTTGATCTCTCATCATATTAATAAGGAACAGAGAAGGTATGCGCGATGGCCAAAAACAAAAAAAATACTATCTTCCACCACGAAGGACGGCAATCGCGTGTATCTGGAAGACACGTCCTCTGCATTCTTTCGTTCACGGTTTTTCGCCCCCTCGTGGCACCCTTTTGGCGTACGCACGGGGGACGCGCGGCGTATGCGCGGCGCGGACGTCGAAGGCCGAAAACAGAGCGGAGGCAAAGGACGCATGCACATTGGGACCAGGTGCCATCTCACTGTGGGAAACCAGCGTCGAGCGAAGTTCCCAGGCTCGGCTAGCAGCACCTGCCACCCTTCGGATTTCTCGCATAACCGTACGGAACGGTACGGCGTAGTACGCTAGCTGTGCGGCCCATCGGCCAGCGGTGGTGGCGACGGGAGGGAAACGCGGAAAAGAAAGGACGAGGGGGCTTGCTCGAAGGATAAGGGATAGTGTTACCCATCGCGCGGCCAGAGGGCGCCGGAGAACGCGAGGGTGGAGACATAATTTGTGTCCGACGCGAAGTCGATTGTTAAAGGGGTGTCTTTGGGAAACAAAAGATCTTAGCTATTTTTCAGTTATATCATGTGATTTGATTTAGTTTCGAATATTAATTATAATGTTTTGAAAGTATTCCAATAGCTTCTATCTTTCTTGTTTGTTCTGCTTTCCAAGTTATAGGCCATAATAGTAAAGAACATTCTTTCACTTAATTTTCATTTTACTTGAAAATAAATGTTCTTTTCTTAATAATTATTCCCAAATTAAATCTGAATTAAAGCAAATTTGCAAAGCACCATTAACATTGTCATTACCATATTAGAATATGTATACCCCTTTTTTCATAAATCTTGTTCTTAATCAAGTAAACAGGAAGGGAGAATGCCTTCCTTAATCGTCCTAATTTATATTCGACCACTTCCTTGCGTTCGCGTTTTATTTACAATTCGGAATAATTAGAAGGCACCAAGAAAAACTGTATTTAAGATTTGCCCAACGCGCGGAGTCTCTCTTTTACAGCGGTAATTGTAATGGAGAAATAAGAAGGTAAAAAGCTCAATGCGAGCTCGGACTTTAATCGATTTTAACGTTAAATTGGCGAGGATGTGGTGCGATAAGTCTTCATTAGGACATCCACGCCATTAGACGAAGTGCCCACTCATCGGGACGGTCGTTCTTTCGCGTAACGATATACCGGAAAAGAGCCTCGCGCGTAGTCTTTTTGCTTTGACTCGGCGTTTAGATCTGCAAAGATCATGTTCGCTGTATGTATTATCATTTTTATTATGTGAACAGCCGGTTGTTGCGTGCAGCATGCAAAGTGCTTGATTGAAAGAAACCCCGTTTACAATTCGTTTATGGTACGAAATGCAAACGTGAGATGCTATTACAAGAAAATAAATATAGTACTATAATTGCACTTAAAGTTTCCTAATTGTTTGGTGATTGGTTCACAGGGATGCAACCATAATTGTCTTAAAAAACATAATTTTAGAGAGTCCATCCAGGGTGCTCTATTTTATATTTTTTCTTATGCTAATCGGACCACTTACGACTGAATGCATTTCCATATCTTTGCTTAACTTATTTGCTATTCCACGCGGCCGGTGCCATAAAAAAATTCTTATCCTGCGCGTACCGATCGTAAAAACGCTCATCCCAATCGCTCGCGTGCATCGGAAATCAGAACAAAACGTCAATTCACCGCGCCCGCGGCATTCAAACAAAGTGGTCGCCCAGCAAAACGACCAACAGGTCTTTGACGGGCGCCCAAGGCAACGCGCGCCCGGCTCTCCTGAGCTTTAACGGACTTTAGAGCGAGACCGAGAGCTGAGGTGCGACCGCGACGGCCGAGACTTCTTCGCACACTCGCCTGCGCGCGCTGAGCGCGTGTTTAGCTCGCTTCTAGCGCGTTCGGCGCATACGCCGACGTATCACTGCGATCAGGTAGCCGAACCGGTATAAAACTCATACCTGTTCCGTCTGTGGCACACTTCGTGGTAGCGGCTTCGGGAGCGCTAACGTCTAGACGCCCTGGCACTTTCGCTCACATCGAAATCTTCGAACGGTCTTAGAGAAAACAGTCCAAAAAAATTACGTTTTTCGGACTGAAAATGTGCTTCGTAGAGGCTCACGTAAAATCACCTGAAATTGTCCTGGAACTTGGTCCTGGACAAACTTCACCGTGGAGGAGGCTTAAACAGGTTAGTTTCTCATCTATTTAACTCATTTTTAATATTCTACTAAACGAAATAAGTCGAAAATTAATTAAAAACCGTTGTTATACCCGGAGACTTCAATAGTCAATCAAGCGAGTAACCCGATTATTTTTTTTTAATTTTCTTTTAATCTATTACAGCAAATGAAGCCTAAGCTCTCTAGGGCTGTTGTCACCAGCGCTAAGATTAACCTCAACAAGTACTGGACGAAATTCGAGCAGTTATCTGGGAACAAATTGCCTTTAATGACACTTTTTGCTGAGAGCAACCCTATACAGGACAACGAGATAAATGACAACATAGCCAATGAAAAAATGGATTCTTAGGATAAGTAATTAATCATTTCCTTTTTTTAATTTTGTCTTTAAGGATTGAACATTTTCTTTTGTTGTATAAAGTTTTAAAATTAAGAATGTTCTTTTATAGAATTTTTATAATCTTAGGGTTTACATGAAGATTAGATTTACATGTCTTGATTCAATTAATATTGATTATATTCACCATGAATAATATTGAGTTAGTAATGATTATTACTATTATTATATTAACTAAATTTAAGTTTTAAGTGATGTTTTACTGTGATAATTACTATAAATATTAATCAATATGATCCAGAGCTTCCACATTCTTATAAACATATAGTTTTTATACGAAAATTTCTCGTGCAATCAAAGTTTACTTTAAAAGAGATTACAATCTTATAAGAAAGATTAATGTGATAATACTATATATTTTTATTATACAGCGCGTTCATTAAGTGAAGCCAAATTTTCGGCGTTATTTAATGGGCTATATATTTCAGCGACCTCTAAGAAAGAAAATATATTGATTAATTCTGTAAGTTTAGTTCATTTTTATATGCTAACTTCATTAGTTTCGATATTTTTTAAATAACATTTTCAAATAATATAGTTAAAAGATATAGTATCACATATGTAGCCCTTTAAATGTTACTTAAATACCCTGTATATCTAAAATTGTGATAATTGTATAATTATTATGGATAATTGATTTTGAAACAAGTGCAATCGTTAATACTCATTTATCATTATGTAGCGCTACATTAATTATCTGCTTAAAAGCGTGGTTGTAAATATTGTTTTTCCAATTTTTAGAACGTGTAAATAGCAATGTTTGTTTTTAAATAGTTTTTGGACACATCTAAAACTTGCTCAAGCTTTAATCTCGATAGCTTTAATATTGATAGGTTAAACTTTAAATATGTTTAAAGGAAAGGAAAGCAACTGTGATACTTAAAATATATCGAAAGAAAGCTTTAATAACATATGGAAGCTTTTCTTTAATTTTGTAGTTATTATAATATCCTTATTGTTAAAGAAAACTCAAAGATGTGATATGAAAGTATCAAAAAATTTTTGAAAGGCCGAACGTGTCAATTTTATTTGTAAATACATTTTAGTGCATGCTTACAGTTAAGCTTTTATTATATCATTCTTTTTTTAATTTTTTAACTAAGGCTTTAATACTCACGTTAATCAAAAACTATGCACTTTCAACGCACTTAGTTTAGAGAAATTTGCACGTGTTTTTTGTTTTCAATTTTTGCACCTTTACGTATAGCTTTAAATTCACTAGCTGAAGCCTCCTTATTTTGTTTTGATGCTCAAATTTAAGCTATGTGATAAACGGTCAAATATTTGTGAAAAATATATCTTCTTTGTAAGTGCTCTTTGTGTTTTTATAGCTTTAAAGAGTGACATGTAGATAATTATATATAAATAATTGTGATATCAGCTTTATATGATTTCGTGGTTAGATCATAATATTTGGATTCTTAGTTTTATGTTGTGTTTTTAAGTTTCGTTTTTAACCGTGTATTTTGTTTGCTCTCAACACAAGTGTGTTTCGCATTGTAAGATATTACTTAGTACTACTTTGTGTTTTGTAACCAGTTCTGCGTATCTCATTAGCTGATAGTTAATTTGTAGGTTTTTGTATTGACGTTTTTTTTTTGATAAGTATAAATAAAATGGTTTAAAATTATTACAGAGTTTTTGTAGTAAAAAGTTCTAATAAAAAGTTACGAACCCAAGTACAAGTAATTACTTTAAAAATGGCGCAAAAATTATTCAACGCTTAGTAATTTTTCCGCCATTTTTAAAGTCATTACAAGCAATTATAGATGGCAGCACTGGTTTATTTACGGTAAGTGTGATGTAGTTTCTTGAAATAAACATGTTTAATTATAGTTATTAGCGGCAGTAATTTTATTATTTATTGTACACCTTTTTTACCATCTAACAAAAAATACAAAAATCATTTGAAAATTCCAAAAAAGTATGGTATGTTTGTCATCAGCAACGTACTATTAAATAGACAGTAGTCATTGGAATACAGTAATTACAGTGAATGCAAAACCTACCATTAACTGTAAACATCGGTTTTACAAATTATTATTTTGATTATAATAAGTATAATAAGATTAAATTTCAATGTTGGTGCAAATTTCATTATAAATATCGTTTATTATTATTTGTTCAAAATCCTTAAAGTCATTAGTAATAGACAAATCTACTCGTAAAAGTGAGAAAATCTTACAGTAAAAGCTCTGTTTATTAAAGATTTTAAGGGATAGAAAATAAATTATAAAATACCTTTCAATGTATTTTCCACAATAATAATACAGACTAAATTTCAATGTTGGTGTAAATTTCATTATAAATATCGTTTATTATTATTTGTTCAAAATCCTACAAGTCATTAGTAACAGACAAATCCACTCGTAAAAGTGAGAAAATCTTACAGTAAAAGCTCTGTTTATTAAAGATTTTAAGGGATAGAAAATAAATTATAAAATACCTTTCAATGTATTTTCGACAATAATAATACAGATTAAATTTCAATGTTGGTGTAAATTTCATTATAAATATCGTTTATTATTATTTGTTCAAAATCCTACAAGTCATTAGTAATAGACTAATCTACTCGTAAAAATGGAAAATCGTACAATAAAAGCTCTGTTTATTAAAGATTTTAAGGGATAGAAAATAAATTATAAAATACCTTTCAATACATTTAAACTGATATCGTCTATACCAGTAGAATTAGATGATTTTAAACTGTTTCTATAACTTCAGTTTCAGTCACTGTATGGTATGGATTTCCATACCATCCTGCACTGTTTTATTAATCTGGTTTCAATTTTTTTTTATTGTTAATTATATCATGTACAATATTCCATCCTGCTCTGCTTTTATTACTTAGCATTCGAAATTTTGTTCAGAAAAATGTCTAACCTTAACACTATTGTTTGTAGACATTTTTAACCTTAACACTTTTTTATTTCCCCTTAATAAAAATAAAAAATAATCTGAAGATTCAGCCTTCGAAATAGAACTTTTAAAGTTTTCATCAAAATCTAAATAAAATCAACATTTAAAGACCTTCCAGTCGGCTTATTATTATTGTGATTATGTCATAATCACATGAAGCAATTAGATGCTTTTCATTTAATCATCTAAAAGACATTATTTGTCTTTGCACACACCTATACTTATCTACACACCTCTATACTTAGCTCCTCAACTAACTCAAGCAGCCGTATATTTTGTTGATTTCTTTGCTGAACGTCTAAATAAAGGAACGGCCACGTAGGTCCATTGTTGGCTAAATATTTAGTGCTGGCCGTGCTGCCACAAAAATCACAAACAATGAAACGGTGGGCGATCATTGTACCGACACCATCACGTTTCCACAAAAGAAAATCACGGTGGTCCACCGAAGGCCGCTGTTTGGTTTTCGCGTTTGACATCTGTTTTCGTTGGTGTCCTAACAATTCGTCCAATTAACACGGGAATAAGTTCTCTTAGGTATACGTGTCTTGTTAGCACGCTACCGGCAAATTTTGTGCCTTTAGAGAAGGAAAATTTTGTATTTTTTAGATTTTCTAGAATCGTCGCTTGTTTGATGGCTTAAGACTTGTAAAGAAAACTGAGGTAATACTTCAATGTCAAGAGAGTATGTTGAGATATAACGTTAAAGAAAAAGGTGTATGCAAAACGCAATATTCTTCACTTTTAGTCAAAGAGAGAGCGTTACTTTAGGGATGGTCAAGGTTTAGTATTGCATGCTGTTTAAATAACTGAAACTAATTTATATAACTGAAACTAATTTATATAACTGAAACTAATTTAGTTTCTCATCTATTTAACACATTTTTAACATTCTACTAAACGAAATAAGTTTATACCGGAGACTTCAATAGTCCAACAAGCGAGTAACCCGATTTTTTTCGAAAAACGTTCTTTTAATCTATTGCAGCAAATGAAGAGCTCTCTAGGGCTGTTGTCACCCTATGGTTCACCTTTAGGGATGGTCAAAGTTTAGTACTGCATACTGTTAAAATAACTGAAACTAATTTATAGAGGCGTAAATGTTTTAGGTAAAAAGAATTCGTTTAGAGATGCCATTCAATGAAATTAAATTCACTTTTCCTTTTATTTTTTCAAAGCATTAATTCGACATGTAAATGATTCAATTACAAATATTCTCCCCTTTGTTCTCATGCTATGGTAATTTTTTATGTTACTATGAATTAACTTGCTTTGTTAATTTGAGAACACACCAGCTTTAGCCCTACAAAATGAAAATTAAATTCAATGTTTTATTTATTGACCCCCAGCCGTTTGGAATGCACCATTGCGCTCTGGTAACAGAAATCCTGCTGACTGCGCCGCATAAAAACTCAACTTTGGTCATGTATGTCTTCTAAAACGTTTCTTGTAGGATGGACAAATCAAAGATTGAATTTCTGTACTACCAAAAAAATATAATTACTCTATTTTTTCCACAAATACATTCGGTAGTATCAGCCGGTATAAATACAATACTAATGTAAATATTGGATTCCAGGAATATTAGTTTCCAGGTAATGATGTCACGTACATAAAATAACAACCTTACAGAACTGTTCAAGCGCAATTTGGCAAAGCAACGGCGTGGAATTGTTGCACGAGATCCCAATTAAAGAGAAAACCGAAAAAGCTCGTATGTAAACGTTCACCGAACCCTTTAATTTGTACCGGATTTAATAAAGAATAATTTCGTCCGTGGCAACAATTATTTAATCGCGAAGAAAGTTCCAATTCCGGGGTTACCGTAATACGCCGTAAAGTACTAATTAAGCGAAATTTTTAATGACCGCTTTCCAACGCTCCCAGCATCCGATATCCGTAGTGCCGCGTCTTTGCCGCTTATTATGTTTTATATTGCACCGGAGCGCGTGGTCCGGAAAAAAATTTAAGAATAGCGGCCGTGAAATGGCCGAAGCACGCAGCTTCCCAACAGATTGGACGACCGACCGATTAATAGGTTTATTAAAAATTTCCCTCGGGCCGCGAAACTGGTTAATGATCGTAATCAGCTGCTTCCGTCACTTTCTTACATAGCGCACGGATTGCAATTGCGAGCTTCCGCTTGTTCCTTGATTTGAAGGTGAAAAATAACGGGACAGTAAATAAAAGTGGTGTGATGAGTTGTTTTGAAAATTTCAGTTTATTAATAGGGTTTCTTCAGAGTTTCTTCAGCGTTTTTAAGAAAGCGCAAGAAAGTCAAAACTAAATCTGTTCATGTTAATTACATTATAACATGTACTTTAATAGGTGTAAAAGTGCTGTATAATGTGGTGTTTTTGTGAAACAAAATCCACGCATCCATTCTGAAGTAAAGATAAATCCAAATCTCAATCCCAATCTGCGTGAACACTAAACAACAATATAGGACTAAATCACCGGTTCGAGTCCGTTCTATTGTTCGCCGGTTAAAACTTTAATCTTCGCAAATAATTGATTCTCGTAAATAAGTTACAAAGGAGAGAAAAGCCCAGGGGTTCGAGAACACAATACGGACCCATAATATAACCTCTCCCTCCCCTCTGACAATCGGTTAACCATTTTTAAAGACTCTGGCCAACCATTGTTACCATCACGTGTGGGTATAGAGTGATCTTCGACTTAGAAGGTTAACAAGGGACTGTTTTCAGGTAAACCATACAATTAGAGTTTACACCAATGGTCCTATAACGTGGCGGTAATCTTAAATCTTTAACTGAACCTCTTATTATAGTTCATTTTTTAAATTTTGATGTTATATTTGCATTTTCTCAAGGTGTTTCCTTCAAACATACCAAAGCTTGTCGAACATATTACTTCCTAATGGACCCCAAGTCTCACCTAGCAAACTAAATCTGTTTCTTAGCGGCATCTGTGTTTACTTTCTGACCGCTCCGACGTTCAAACAACCCCTTCAAACACACTTTATAACCCGCGACACGTGTGATTCCTAAAATGCACCAGTTTCAAAAGGTTTTCGCCGCTTGCCGCGGTAACCCGATACTCTCCGAACTTTTACGAGCTTTTGACTTCCAGCGACGCAAAAATATTGGGCCCTAATTACCTAAAACCGCCTAAAATCTTTGAGACACCCCCAAAGACAAAGTAAATATTTGGCGACTCCGGCCATGTGGTAAATATTAGTACACAAAGCGCACATGGTTTGGCTCCAAGACGAAAGCTGCTTTTTTCGTCAAGGGCGTGGTGGTTTCAAGTACGCCCTAACCTCTAAGGGAGGTACGGGGTGGGCAGAATGGTTATTAGTACGTGACAAAACGATTTTTGGCCACTTTGGGCCCGTATTCATTGGTGTATTAATAGGCAGGATGTGAGCTTTTTAGGGTTCTTCTTTTCTGGTCTGGGTTAAGGAACTCGACCTAAGAGGCACTTAAACATAACGTTTTGTAGCAATTATCGGAAGAAAAAAAAGACTGGAGGGTTTTAGGCGAGTTACTTGAGTACTTCCGAAATAGATACATGGCAAAGCTTTTAAGAGCTGACCAATGATGATTTCCGTTTCCTCCAAATGGATTTTTTTCCAAAGCATTTCTATTGAAAGTCCCAAAACCGTTATATTCCTCGTCTTAACCAAAAAATAATTTGCCAAAACTTCTCCTGACAATCCCACCGGCTTGCCTACAACTTATTGTCGTGTTAATTGAATGATTGTCCAAGCAAAACAGATGTCAAGCGCGGCAGTCAATGTGCAAAAGAACAGCGCCGTTGGTGGTAAAGAAAAATATTACCGACGACCACCAAGAAATCGTGGCAATCATTGGTGCCATAAAGGACGCGTCGAATTTTGTTGTGTCTTCCTTTTGTGCTCCAATCCCCCGCGTTAAATATTTACCCGACTTTACAGTTTCGAGCTGTGAAAACACGGTTTTCAAAAGGCGAACACTATTGTGTGACGTCTGCCCTGAGATTTCTTTGTTCGAAACGTTCTGGAGTGTTCAAAGAAGTTGAGAGTATCGCACGTGTAGTTTAGCCAGGTTTAACCAGTGGTGTCTAAACTTGTATGGTTATTAATATCAAATCATCAAGAAGATGGTTCGCTATTATACCTTAGATATTAGTTGAATTATAGCATACAGCATTACGAATACTAGTAGTACTTTTTTATAGTAGAGAACCAAAATACACACCAATATAGATCTCTTACTTTCAACCAGAGCAATCTAAAAACGAGGAACACTTTCAAAAATTATCATAACTGCATATAAAATTAATAATAAAATTATTAATATCAAATCGCAAACAAAAAATCCCTACTACTGATAAAAATGGCATATACTCAATACAATGTAACAATTGCGATAAACTATACATAGGACAGACAGGTCGCAAGTTATCAAAACGCCATACAAGAACACTTCTCCTCATAGATTAGAAACACAATTCAAAACGTTTGTTTGAGAGTTACTGTATCGGTTCGGCAATCATGCGATCATTGCGCTGCCCCCCCGCGCGCCCCCCGTCGCAAAGCCGTTTCATTACGCGGTCGTTTAGATGCGATGGGCAGCCCGATTAAGGACCGATGACGGCAAAAACGACGCGTACACGAGGCGGTAGAGAAAGCATTGCTAATTTTTAATTATCCGGACGATTTCGCCATGGTTTATTGCCTGGAGACCGCTACGTTCGCTGAATATTTTAATTTTCAATTAAGAGGCGAACCGTCTCTGGCAGGCAGATTGCGAAAACCGGCCTCGGTCCGGGCGAAAATGAGAAAAGAGCCGGTTGCGCAAGAAGGTGGCTGAGATCTCTTTATGCTGTCAGTTATCGCGGTCGTTAATTGGTCTAAGTTGAGTTGACAATTTTTCCCACATCCGCTCCTCAGAATGCCAAAGAGGAGATAAAATAGAAGGATACGTTATAACTTGCTTAATGTAGTCATAAAGACGCGACGTTTAAACTAAATTAGCATCTATTTAACTTACTGTTTTTAAGAAGGTATATTTTATGCCACATATAATTACTTGGGAAAAAAATCCTTCGTACAACTCGAAGGTATAATGCCGGTTCTTAAAATTCAAATCGTGGAGTATATTTAACACGTTAAATACACTAATTATGCAATTTATCCAATGCACTTAAAAATACCGTAAATTTTAAACAGCCTGTTTAGTGGTTGGGGCTATAATTTATGGTTCATCTTATGAATTATGCAAAACTCTCAGATTAGTTTTTCCGCATGAAGTACCATATGATATCATTAAAAAGTTTTTTTAACTCAAATATTACAACTTAATCAAAATAATCGGCGCGATCAAGTATACATATATTGACGCTACGTTTATGATTTTTTGTGCTCCAGTTGTAGCAGCGTATGCAGATTTAAACATACTCTTGGTACACCAAAGTGGCTTTCGTCATCACATTTTTGCGTTCCTTATGGAATTTATGGTCTATTTTATTAAACATACATTTGGCCAAAGTCGCAACCTTTAAGAGTTATTGGACATTTAAAGTAAAATATATATATATATATATATATATATATATACTTTAACCTGGGACACACAGTATAGTTTAAAAGTTATTTGTAATTTTTTTTTGCAAAAAAACGCATTTGGAACAATGCAACTTTTATTACAAACTTTTTTTCCCTAAAATAAATAGAAATAGGAAAAGTGTGACAGATTAGCCTAACTAAAATTTTCCATTCATTAAAATTAATAAAAATAATTTAAATTTTTACTATCTTTTCTATTTATTGTTAGTTACATCAAAATACACGATCTATATTTCATATTATTAACTACTTCTTCTGCTTCTCTACATATAAAAGAAAACTAAAAACAAAAGAAAATTAAACAACAGTGTAAAAATGTTGTTTTCAAGATTACTTAAACAATGGTTACTTCTTTACTTTATCTTATACTATTAAACAAGGAATTCTTGTATATTTATTTGTCCATAGGACGGTTTTTTAAACGCCACACGATGTTGATGGTGATATTTTCAGGATATAGAGATTAAATAATAATTAGTAATGCAACCTTCAAGTAACATGTTCAAAAATTTAAACAAACGATGCGAATTGGTTTTCTTAAATTGGTGCTCACGAAACCAGAATAAAATAAGAAGTTAACTTCACTTCTTAAAATTAAGTGAACAATTCTTTTAACAAACCTACATAATGTTTTGAGCGCCACCGGTTTTGAAGAGGGAATTACAAATATTTTGAAATTATGGCGGGATTGTCAAATATAGAGCCAATTGAATTATATTTCCCCCCCAAAAAAAAAAAATATTCAACAATGGAAGCTTAGTTTTGTAAGAAAATTCCAAAAGATTGCCAAGATATTAATATAATATTACTTTTCGTCTTAAAACTAGTCATATAATCACTTTGAAAATTTATCAATGACTATATTGTTATCACAAATATTAAATAAATATTTACTTATAATAAAACAACTTTATTTTTAAATGAAACACTATATATTTACAATAAGCATGTAAAATATACAGAACATATCTTTTTTAAAATAATATAGAACTCAATATATTTTATTTGTATTTTGTATTGTATTTGTTGTGTAGAGAATACACAACATTGCCCTCTGCATTTACAATTTGCAACAAATAAATGTAATAAAAAATATATCGCCGTGTGCAATGTAAGTACTTGAAAATGTATTGCAATTCAAATAAAAACAATAAATCAAATAAGTATAACACGACCAATAGAAATATCTCTCCAAATGTGTATTAAGTAAAGAGATACATTTGTAATTGAGTGCATAAACATAACTACACTAGGAATAACTTTTTTTTTCATTTAAATAATCACAAATTGTACTTTTCAGAGCATTTCTTACTTTTAAATTATTATTATCATTACATACCTTATTTTTATTTATTACGTAATTTTTCTTTGTTATACGTGGAAATACTTTACAATATATACTAGTAAATTAATTAGTATGATTATGTTATGATTATTATTATGTACATGATTATGTATGTACATAAAAATGCTAAACGATCTAAGAATTTATTTGAAATTTTTATGGACTGCTAGCGCCATCTTTGTATTGCGTACCGAATTTACTACGGTCCGCAGTACTTTTCAGAACGCACCCGTTTATTAAATTCCTTGTCGAATTTGTGGTCGATTTTATTCAACACACATTGTCCCAAAGTCGCACCGTTTAGAAGTTATTGGAGAAATCGGAACAATTGATGAAACTAAAAGAATCAAAATGATGCCAGATTATTAAAGAAATCATCGTTACATCTAAAAGGTATTAATGGATTTTTTGGTCAGAAATTTATACTGGGTGACTAATCCACGTTTGGAATAGCTCATCCCGCCATTCAAGGATAATGGAAATTTAAGCATATATCAAAAATTATTGAACTATCGTCATTCTTCGAGTAGACTAGTTATTGAAATTGCGTTTGGTTTTCCCAAAAGCAGGTTTCGACCCCTAATTTTTTTTCAAAATAAAAACGTCTAGTTTATTGTTAAATGTTCTGCAGAAGCAGCAGTTCTGCACAACATTTGTATCGATTTTGATGATGAAGTGGAAGGGGAATCTGTATATGAGAGTGGTGGTGATGAATAGGGCCCGCATCTTTGTTTAAATAAATATTTTCGTACTTAAACAAATATTTTGCGATTTTTGATGGTAAATAAATATTTGCTCTTTTGAGAAAAATAAACAAATTCTTTCTCATTTAATCTAAATATAATTCAATATTTTTCTCTTTTTCTCTTCTTAAAAAAACTATGTACAAAGAAGACGAGAATTCAAATGGAAATATAATTGCCCAATAAAATGT
>JAWQRJ010001060.1:0-17174 GCA_033557515.1 Diorygopyx duplodentatus
TTACAACAACAGACATTATTGGTTATCGTAAAATCGAACATTTTTCGTCGGTTACACATACTTTGACATTGTTTCTTATGGAAAAACAGTACAAATTAGAGAACAATTTTGTATGCGGTACGTGTGCTGCACCTTAGATATCTGCATTTAAAGTTAATAAAATAAGACTAGAGAGAATCGGTTTGTTATTCTAAGAGACTACTGTTTTTATAATAAATACTTACCGTTAACCTCTTATTTTCATAACACGTTAAATTAAAAAAAAAAAAGATACAACGATTTTTTTTAGACAGTCATTTTATTATATTTTAGACAGTCATTTTTTATTATATTTTAGACAGCCATTTTCAACATTTACAATAAATCTTCATTGTAATCTGAAAATTAATAAAACATAAGCACCTATTAAAATAATCCTCAGTTTGTATACTTACGAGCTAATCCATTAGGCCTTTGGGCTAAAAAAAAAGAAAGATAATTAATTAATTAAGTGAAAAAAAAAACATTTTTTTAAACTCACCAAAATGTTTAAAATAAAACGAATTTGAATGTATTTTCTTTAAAAGTATTAGGTATCCTCCCCCATCCTCGGGGAGGATATCCCCATTGTATACAACAAAAGCCCTATAACTCCTACTTAAACGTAGGAGTGCTTCCAGTTCCACCTCCATCAGAACAGGCTAAAAAAAATTAAATTATAAATTAATATAATATATATATATATATAATTATAATAATATAATAATTATAAATAATTATAAATTTAATCCCTAAAGAAAAGTTCTAACCCTAAAGAAAAGAATCTAAATAATACTTACGTCTGAGTGGTACGGTTTTGTCATTAGACTAATAAATGTACGAATATCTATAAAGGAGAAAAAAAATGTAAAAAATGTATACGATCTTCAGAAAAATACCTACCACTCATTTTCGTTTTATAATGACAATACTTCTTCTAGATATATATATATATATATATATATACATACCCCTTCTACAAATCATTTACGTCATTTATGGCTTGTATGCAGGCTAGGAGAGACGGGATCTTTCCTCCTAGATAAAACCTATTAATAAATCATCGTAAACAAAAATGAGCTAAATAGACAGTTCTTTGCATACACTTGCAACTAATCATTCACCATTCATAGTTTTATCTATAAAATTTCTGACGACGAATTTCCTACCACTCTTTTATCGACGTGACATTCCGATTATTTTTATTAATCCGTGAATGTATATGTTCTGAAAAAGAAGGTTAAAAAGGGATTTATTGTTGTACCAACATACTTTTCCTTACAAAATGTCTGATGATGATGAATTTCCTGTTAGAGGCGACTCTGTAGATAGTGTCTTGATAGATAGTGTCTTTGAACAAAAATATTATAGAGATGGAAAAAAAGACCTATTCTAAAATCCGTTTTTCAATCTACATCAATATACATACAATAATTTTATCTTACGATTGTTGTCCGTTTTTCTAAAATCCATGTTTCAATCTACGTCAATATACATACAGTAATTTTATCTTGTTATTGTTATTCGTTTTATTTACTAATTAACAATCACCCCTATCGTCGGTACACTTCTACCACTCTCTGTACCAACGCAACATTCCGATTATTTTTATTGAACCGCGAATATGTTCTGAAAAAGAAAAAGGTGAAAGGGATTTATCGTTATACCAACATACTTTTCCTTACAAAATGTCTGATGATGAATTTCCTGTTAGAGGTGATAGTGTCTTAGACATAGAAAAACAATATATTATAGAGATGGAAAAAAGACCTATTCTAAAATCCGAAAAATGATGTAAATTTTTCAATTTACATCAATATACATACAATAATTTTATCTTGCGGTTGTTATTCGTTTTTATTTACTAATTAACAATCACCCCTATCGTTGGTACACTTCTGCTGCTCAACCACCTCTATACAAACGTAAATCGCATTTCCAACGCATTAGCCACCGTATAACATGAACAAAATGAACAAATGAGATCCATTACCGGGGGAACTGCGCTCGATACGGGGGTCTCCCAACCGTCGTACCCAGTATTTCGAATCTTCAAGAAATGTTAAGTAAGGTTTCACTGGACTGCGCTATAACTGCATTAAATACTAGGGATGATCAAAAAGTAAGGTTACAAAATCTGCAGTGAAACATAGCGATTTTGTAACCTTATTTATTGATCATCCCTCGTACTACAATCCAGTAGGCAGAATACAGTGGTGTGAGAAACCAAAGTCATTATACAAAAGATTACAAATCGTAAGAAGCAAACTAAGATTTCAGACTTTTTGTCACCAAATAATCTGTTTTCTACTCTATTAATATTTCATTTTGTTTTTAGATTAACCCTCGTTTACGTAAATAAATCGCTAACGTGAACGTGCGGTGTTTTATTTTGTGTTCCTCAATTCGAAATCATTTTTAGTATTTTCCAAAGAGGCTTTGGAATATTTCGATACCAGTGACTATTCTAAAAATAATTATTACAATAACCCCCATGTAAATAAAAAAGTCATGGGAATGATGAAAGATGAAAACGCGGGTAAAATCATGTCAGCATTTGTGGGGCTTAGATCGATAAACAATTATCAGACAGAACCTGATACAATCAATACATACAGTAATTTTATCTTGCGGTTGCTATTTGTTTTTATTTACTAATTAACAATTACCCCTATCATCGATGCACTTCTGCCGCTAGTTTTGTATCCAGTGCAAGTGACAAAAATAATTTTGTTAAATTATTAAAGGAGTTTTTAAATTTTATTAAAGAGTGGAGGGATTAGTTCAAAGTTTTGAAAATGCACCTTTAAATAATCAATAACAAGAATTAGTTAAAGACTCTATTGAAGGTTTTTGTATTTTTTAATACCGCTGGACTACATCACCTCGCTTTCAAGGTTTGTTTCTTATCTTCTGTTGACTCTGCATTCTTCTAAAAACAGACAGCTGTAGCGTTCCCTGCTCGCACATATCAACAAGACTTGTAAACCGCTCACCATCCGTTCGCTTCAGTATCACATCAACAGCTAAAACGATAACTAAATAAGTTAAGGTTCCTTTTAGATGAAACGCAGTCTTGCTTTACAACATTAATCTCAGCAGCAAACGGTAACCACGGTGAAAATAAAACAGGTATTTCTTTTGGAAATAAAAACTAACGCAACCACATCTGAAAGACCAAGACGAAAAAGATGTGAGGTGTGATCGATCTCAGTGAGAGGGGTACTAAGCTTGAAGTCGATTAACACAGGAAAGATGCTGGGTGTGGTCGATGGATAGAAGGATGATATAAGTAAACATTTTTAATTCATTTTAAGTAAAATTTTCAGTCTTTTTAAAAACTTTTTTTCTAGGAATGACTAACGGGAAAGACGTAGGACATGGTTGATTAAACCAGAACGCACTGATGAATAGAGTAGAAGTATATAGGTAAACGTTTTTTTGTTTTTTTAAGTAATCGTTTTCCAAAAATGTAAAAATGGTGTGGTTCATTGATATTTAAACTCATCAATTTTGTTTTCGGTTAAAAAAATACAATAAACTAAACAGCACTTTTCACACGATTCATAAACCGTTTTCAACTTAAAATGTAATAAACCGAACACCACGTTTCACACGATTCATAAATAAAAAAATCTTTCATGTTGAAAAATATTTTTAACCCCCAATTTCGTTTTCAGCTAATTTTTCCTAGAGAGTTAATGCTATCACAGACCTCAGCGCTAAACTGGAAGTCGACTAAGACAGGAAAGAGGCAGGGTGTGGTTGATAGAACCAGAACGCACTGATGAATAGAGAAAACGTATATGGTAAACATTTTTATTGATTTTAAATACTAATAAATATGAATGAGGATGTAGAGGAACGAGAAAAAATGTAAAGAATTTTACTCCCATGGAGAATGGAGATAAACAGGATTTGTACACCGTTTTGGAAATACCATGTTCCTCAATTCGAAATCATTTTTAGTATTTACCCTCAAAATTCAGTTAGTTAATTTATGAATCTACTCATATTTTCATGTAGAAAATTATTTTCAACCTCCAATTTCATTTTCAGTTAGAAAATGTAATAAACCAAGTAGTACTTTTCACAAGATAGTGCTAAAGTGGTAGGTACACCCTAGAGAGTTAACGCTACTGATCTCAGCGAGAGGGTTGAACATCCCCTTTCAATATCATCGATTAACTTAACGTAAAATTTGAGAGAAAGAAAACACAATTATTTTCATATATGATTTATTTTTCATCTACATACTAATAAATAATTTTTATCTCATACATCAATTCGAAATCATTTTTAGTATTTACCCTCAAAATTCAGTTAGTTAATTTATAAGCCTATTCATATTTTTGAATTCATCCTCGATAATTTATAAACCTCCAATTTCGTTTTCAACTTAAAATGTAATAAACCGAACACCACTTTTCACGCGATTCATAAATAAAAAAGTCTTTCATGCTGAAAAATATTTTTAACCCCCAATTTCGTTTTCAGCTAATTTTTCCTAGAGAGTTAATGCTATCACAGACCTCAGCGCTAAACTGGAAGTCGACTAAGACAGGAAAGACGCAGGGTGTGGTTGATAGAACCAGAACGCACTGATGAATAGAGAAAAGGTATATGGTAAACATTTTTGTTGATTTTAAATAGTAATAAATATGAATGAGGATGTAGAGGAACGAGAAAAAATGTAAAGAATTTTACTCCCATGGAGAATGGAGATAAACAGGATTTGTACACCGTTTTGGCAATACCATGTTCCTCAATTCGAAATTATTTTTAGTATTAACCCTCAAAATTCAGTTAGTTAATTTATGAACCTATTCATATTTTCATGTAGAAAATTATTTTCAACCTCCAATTTCATTTTCAGTTAGTCCTAGAGAGTTAATGCTATCACAGACCTCAGCGCTAAACTGGAAGTCGACTAAGACAGAAAAGACGCAGGGTGTGGTTGATAGAACCAGAACGCACTAATGAATAGAGAAAAGGTATATGGTAAACATTTTTGTTGATTTTAAATAGTAATAAATATGAATGAGGATGTAGAGGAACGAGAAAAAATGTAAAGAATTTTACTCCCATGGAGAATGGAGATAAACAGGATTTGTACACCGTTTTGGCAATACCATGTTCCTCAATTCGAAATCATTTTTAGTATTAACCCTCAAAATTCAGTTAGTTAATTTATGAACCTATTCATATTTTCATGTAGAAAATTATTTTCAACCTCCAATTTCATTTTCAGTTAGAAAATGTAATAAACCAAGTAGTACTTTTCACAAGATAGTGCTAAAGTGGTAGGTACACCCTAGAGAGTTAACGCTACTGATCTCAGCGAGAGGGTTGAACATCCCCTTTCAATATCATCGATTAACTTAACGTAAAATTTGAGAGAAAGAAAACACAATTATTTTCATATATGATTTATTTTTCATCTACATACTAATAAATAATTTTTATCTCATACATCAATTCGAAATCATTTTTAGTATTTACCCTCAAAATTCAGTTAGTTAATTTATAAACCCATTCATATTTTTGAATTCATCCTCGATAATTTATAAACCTCCAATTTCGTTTTCAACTTAAAATGTAATAAACCGAACACCACTTTTCATACGATTCATAAATAAAAAAGTCTTTCATGCTGAAAAATATTTTTAACCCCCAATTTAGTTTTCAGCTAATTTTTTTCTAGAGAGTTAATACTATCACAGACCTCAGCGCTAAACTGAAAGTCGACTAAGACAGGAAAGACGCAGGGTGTGGTTGATAGAACCAGAACGCACTGATGAATAGAGAAAACGTATATGGTAAACATTTTTATTGATTTTAAGTACTAATAAATATGAATGAGAATGTAGAGGAATGAGAAAAAATGTAAAGAATTTTGCTTCCATGAAGAATAGAGATAAACAGGATTTGTATACCGTTTTGGATATACCATGTTCCTCAATTCGAAATCATTTTTAGTATTGACCCTCAAAATTCAGTTAGTTAATTTATGAACCTATTCATATTTTTGAATTCAACCCCGATAATTTATATTTGAACACCCCCCTTCAATGTCAGCGATACTTAACGTAAAATTTGAAAGAAAGAAAACACAATTATTTTCATATATGATTTATTTTTCATCTACATACTAATAAATAATTTTTATCTCATACATCAATTTGAAATCATTTTTAGTGTTTACCCTCAAAATTCAGTTAGTTAATTTATAAACCTATTCATATTTTTTAATTCATCCTCGATAATTTATATTTGAACATTTCTCTTCAATGTCATCGATACTTAACGTAAAATTTGAGAGAAAGAAAACACAATTATTTTCATATATGATTTATTTTTATCTACATACTAATAAATAATTTTTATCTCATACATCAGCTTTTTTTACACCTCAATTTTCTTGTATATCTAAGCGTATTTCAATTTTTTATTACAACATAATTGACATAACGGTACCCCATTATATCGCCACTTAGTATTCGTCGTTCTATTTTTAGCATATGTACGTCCATATTTCTTTTTATTGTTTCTATAACATTCAGCACACCTTTTACGTGATGATTCTTTAGTCGCCATATAACTCCTATCATTGATTTCTAATCTATTTTTATTCGTATTATCATCACCATCAATTGGGGAACTTACATACAACCTCTCATGTGCAGTGGCTGGTGTATTGTTTCTATTACATTCAGCACACCTTTCACGAGATGATTCTTCATCAATTTCAATCAGATTTTTATTCGTATTATCATCGCAACCAATCAACGAACTTATACACAACCTCTCTGTAGTAGTTGGTGTTTGAGGAAATTGTCCTTCTCTTACAGACATCGATGTATTCAAATTATTTTGAGTAAGTAGTAAGAGATCCAAATAATTTTGAGCTGGTAATATTTCAGCTTCTAATGCTTCACCACTTCTTTGATTATTGAAAATTAATCCCATGTTGACAGCGCGAACAATCACTAACAACTAAACGAAGCAGTGTTACAGCTATATTTAAACTTTGGTGTAAATCAGTATCATAGTCTGTTCTAACATTAACAGCCTGTGCGGCAGTCTGTACAGCAGCCTATGCGACACTTTCCTGTTTCCAACGACATCTGATGGTAGCTTGTGTGGTAGTCTGTGCGGCAGTCTGTGCGGCAGTCTGTGCGGCAGTCTGTGCGGCAGTGTGTGCGGCAGTCTGTGCGGCAGCTTGTGTGACATTTTGTTGTAGCATTAAACTTTAAGTTTAATTACATGCCATAATATAATAATGTCCTCAAGGTAGCGTTGTTACACCATTGTATGAAATGTATCGCTTATCGTCGTTAGCACTTAGAGCTACTTTTCTTTGGACATTATCTCTAATACGTTTTAGATAATCCGGTGCGTTGATAAAATAATTATCACTAGAGTTCAAAAACAAAAATTGTAATACTGTACACATCATAATATGGTCTTTCAAACTTGTCACTTTATATTGATTATTGAAATATTGATATTTTTTCAAACAGATATCTGGTATCCAGAATTCTCAGAGCTGTTGATGCATCAAGAAAAAGGATGCATTCTATTGAAAAGAGGCAACCCATTCTATCCAAAAGAGAGAAGGTCTATTCAACTCATTCTGTTGAAAAGAGAAAAGGACGAAGAATAAAGTATTTTGAAAAATAGTAACACGGTTACTGTTTCTATGGTAAATATCTATATTGTTTCATTTTTATGTGCTTATTTGAGGTTAGAAAGATTACTTCAATAAAAGATTATATTAGCAGTAAATTGTTTATTAATACATAACTTAATCATTACTTTAAAAACATACATCTATTCTATCTATCTATCTTTAATCATGAGTAGCATGCGGATGAAGTATTTTTTTAACACGTTTAATGACATTATCTCTAATACGTTTTAGATAATCCGGTGCGTTGATAAAATAATTATCACTAGAGTTCAAAAACAAAAAATGTAATACTGTACACATCATAATATGGTCTTTCAAAGTTGTCACTTCATATTGATTATTGAAATATTGATATTTTTCCAAACAGATATCTGGTATCCAGAATTTAGTTATATATCTTGTAGGGTCATATATATAACCATCTACTTCACACCAAAAGTGTAGTGGAATCTGTATTTGTTCATACTTAAACATTCCCATTTTCAACTGCGGCTTTACTCCAATCTTCTTAGCTTCCTCATGGAACAGTAATGTACATGGTAGGCAAGCTCCACATATTTGGGCATCGATAAACTCTTGTGCAACTATATTGCTTAAGATATTTAATAATTTCCGCTTTTTATCCATGTTCACTCTTCGACGGTTATATTACAACTACTGAATCATCTCAAGTATGAGGGTTTAATTACAAGCCATAATTGAATAATGCCCCCAAGGTAGCGTTGTTACACCATTGTATGAAATGTATCGCTTATCGTCGTTAGCACTTAGAGCTACTTTTCTTTGCGTAATGCTTTCAACTACATGTTGTCGCGACCTGATCAGGTTCTGATCAACTACCGTTTCTTCGCAACTTCTCAAACATTCTAAATAATCGTTAAATGTTATACGATTTTTAATAATGTGTTTTTTCACCCCTTTCACCTTTTTAACATTATCATTACCCTCGATTCTGCACGCGTACATTTTTGATCTCAGTCCTACGAACTCAGTCATTACTTTCCCACTATTCTCATCCTTCATCATACCAAGAACTTTTTTATTAACACGAGGAATATCATAAATATTATTTTCAGGATAGTCGCTTGTATCGAAATATTTCAAAGCATCTTCCCTTATGACGTTATACAAATCGGGAGTTTCAACTTCATAGATAAGAGAGTCTGTATCAGTATAGCAGACTTTAGCCTTATCTCCAAATCTCGGTATCATGTATGAGTAATGAAAGTCATAAATTTTTAATTTAGAAATATCAAGGATACACATACCAACATAGATGGGTTTATTAAAATACACCTGCAATTTATTTAGTTCAATTGCAACTAAATTTTCATCAAATATGGTTGAAGACTTAAAATTGGGTTTGGAAATCAACGCTTCAGCACCATATCGTCCCTCCCATTTTGTTATTAATTTAACTATGGAATGCTTGCGAATGTTTTCCATAGTCTTACCGAAAACGGCGTTATTCATAAGTTTAAATAGATTTTTTTCGAATTCATTTTTAGCTTTAGCTCTCAATATAGTATTTAAATCAATGTATGATTTGAGCCAAGCCGATTGATGAAATTTCAAGACGCGATGGATTTTTTTTAAAACTAACCCATTTTCTAATGCTTGTTGTAAATTGCAATAGTGAAGTACATATCTCTCTTTATTATAAACAGTTGCTAGTAATTTTTTTTCGCGTGAGTTTGGTGATTTCCGGTGCTCGGGACAAAATGGGAGGTCGCTATGTAAATCATGAATGGACTCTGGGTAATCTAAGTCAACCTCTAATATGTAACCCTCGGGATTATCTGCTGGCACATTAAAATTGAAATTACTTAAGTCACCCTCAATCCATTCAAACCCCCCATAGGGTAAATGTTGAGTCATCGCCCATCCATATTGGTTGATAATATCGTCATACATGAGAAAAATTGATGGTTTTGTGTGATCATAATTAGGTAAATATTTATTATTGGCTACAGCGTAACGTTTTGAGCATTGACTCAACCCACCTCTTATCGCTCGCTCAATAAATAAAATTTTATCATAATCAGAAAGCAATTCTAAATTTATACCAGTGTGTTTTAACATACAATCCCACGTATACCCAGGTAAAGTATAGTAGTGAGCAGGATCTAGACTATATGTCGTTAAACAGCTTGATCGAAATTGCTCAAAAACATCAGCTAAAAGAAGAATATCTGTTTTTAAATATAAATCAGAATATTCACCTAAATTTTGAATTTGAAATTCCCGCCACACTGTGTGAGTGTGTATATAATCGTCATTGGAAATACTAGAGTCATTTAATTTCTTATAAAATTCTTCAATTGGTGGTAAATTTTGTTCATCTAATTTTGATGATGTGTCAACATAATCGTAAGGGAAAACACCCTTACGCGTTAAGATTTTGAATTTTGTTTCGTCTGCTTCGGAAAATTGTGACTTTAAAACGGGGTATACAGATAAATAACTAGCCAGTGTTTCTAAACCCCCAGCCAAAAATCTATAGGAGTCGATAAACCTAAATTTTATTAAATTTTGATCAATATGCTTAGTGAAGGAAATATATCGCTCCTTATTTACCGGTAGTAAATCTATCCGCCCTGCAAAATCTCTAGCTAAATTTTTTATTATGAAGTGTGAATCATAACCAGAAAGGCTGTGAAATACTACCGGTACCACGTGACTATCCTGAAAGTTCAGATTACATTCTTCATGCGCTGGTCCTCGGTATTTCCCAGTCAGGTGACAATGATCGTGAACTCTTTTATCGCGGATATCAAACGGTTTCAGACAAATGTGGCAATCTGGGAGGGTATGAAATTCATGCTCGTCTAATGGTGAAAGGGACTCTATTGGTAGAGGGCATAAGAAAACGGTTTCCAGATCCACAGCGAGCTGCTGCATTTCCTGGGCAAACCATTTCTGGCAATCTTCACCACGATAGCTCTTGTAAAAACTTAAAGTGTCGTCATATGAACATTTCACGTAATAACCTATACAGTAAGGAACGTGCTCCTGGTATGCACCATTCTTCTTCTTCTTCTCATCAACAGGTTTAAGTATGCACTCTAAATCCGCATAGACTATGAAAGGTGCTCGTTTCTTGTTCATATGATTTCTGAAATTGATGGTCTCTCCAGGTTCCGGAAGTCTGATTGCGCACTCGGTGACCTCTTTACATTCCCCAATATGTCTATCGAGCTGCATTTGTGTGTGATAATAATGGAGACAGCGGTCACAGATGTATTTCCGGCTTTTAGTTTTACTCAGTTGTGATGACACCAGCCTGCTTAGATTTTTAACCCAAACGTAATGGTATCGTGGTAAACAATCATCATTGTCTTCATCATACTCATTCTGAATCAGCAGAAGGTTGACATGCTTACCCTTCTTATCCTTGGAAAGATATGTTGGTACAACGATAAATCCTTTTTCAGCCTTCTTTTCCAGAACATATACATTAACAGACAGGTTATTCTAGTTTTCAAAATGAGGAATTTGTTTAATGGTCATGGGTAACTTGATATTTGTTAAATTTAGAATATTCTTATAGTGAGGGTAGGACGATGTACGTGCGGAGTTGTACCCAGGCTTTACGGGATGTAGCGCTGACGTTACTGCCCAAGCAAAGCATGCGTCGTCATCATTTTTCACATTGATACATGCTTCCTTGCTTTTAATTTCTTTGGGTAATTCAATGTAGGAAGAACCCACCATCTGTGTGAATTTGTTGATGTTCAACATTAAATTGGTGATGGACGATAACGCCCAACCTGAATTTTTTTCGTTAAACTCACTCAGTTGGAATAAAATGGGGTCCTTTACGTTTTCCGTGAACCATTGAACGAGATTAGTTGTACGGAGAATTTGTCGATTTTTTGTAGTTAGATATTTAAACTCGAACACTTCCTCATCCGCTTTTTGCAACATGAATTCACCACAAAAAGATGCATTTACTTTCACCGCTAACTCTTTTTTAAAAATATTAGTTATCCTCCTGATGAAGAGACCTTGGGTGTCTTCCAAGAACGCCTGTGGATCCTTATGACGGAGATTAATGATCACTCCGGTGCGGATCCGGTTGACACACGCGGTCTGCACATCTTCCCACTTGACCCTGTCGCTTGGAAATTCTTTCCGGCTGAGCATTCCGCCACCAACGATTTCCAACGCTTTAAACATTTTGCGGCACCCCTTGATGTGACCAATGCTAGAAACCAGATGCTGCTTCTCACCCGTGTTCATGACACCCTTCAATAGTTTGGTGAGAGCTCGCAACCTTTTATTACACAGTTTGAGTCCTCCTCCAGGTTAGCACTTAAAAGTACTGATCTTATTTCTTCTACAATTGCTGACACCTGACTGCTCATTGTGCTGGAACAACAAAGAATTTTTAAACGTGTTGATAGTACTAGATGAAATAATAAACTGAATTTACGATCATCTTACAGCTCCTTATACATATACCTATTTTTAGTACAGTCAGAATCATTAACAGCTGTATTCATAAATCAGAATGTTATTCTAATATATACCGCTAGAGTAATTTAACAACTGTATTCATAAATTTCAATTTTATTATTATTATAACGCATCTGTTTTAATTTTTTAAACGAAAAGGTGTCCCTGCTGAGTTACGCACATACCTAGGTGACCTTGAACGCGCAGTGACTTGCATGTGTTGTTTTCTCTCTCTCTCTCTCTTTCTGAGTCTATCTCAAATAAAAGTTGTAGTTCGATATTAAAAAAGTGGATTGGAAATCAATGTTGTCAGTACATAACAAACTGCTTATTTACAGACAAATTCTGAAACCAGTTTGGACTTATGGTTTGCAAATCTGGGGATGTGCTAAACCAACTAATTTAGCAACCATACAAAAATTTCAAAATAAAGTGCTTCGGAATATCGTAGACGCTCCTTGGTATGCCCGAAATGCGGATCTGCATGGGGACCTAAACATCAGGTCAGTCAAAGAAGAAATCCAAACTGATGCTCAGAGTCAAAAAACTAAGTTTACTAAGTCTAAGTTTACTATAGTCCGTTTTTAAACCAGGAGGAGTGACTGGTAAAGATAGATTTACACTAGGAAAAATCACCAGAAAATATCACTAGAAATTTGTAGCGGTAAATTTAAATTAACTTCTATTATTAATTTTTCATACCCATCAGAATTCATTTTTATATATACGAAGAACTGATTTCACTCAATTAAATTGAAGTATTGTACGCAAAAAGGTTTAGAACACAAAAGACGCACAAATCGTTCAGATGTCGACAACCTAACCTATAAGATCGAAGCGTTTTCAAAACAAAGAAAAATTGCTGTGTACTACTACCTCGCATTCAACCAATCACGTCCAAGGCCATGTCGGTTAGAAATTTAAAACGCACTATAGTAAGCACCTGGCCTCCTACTTTTATAAATTCAGGAGCTATATTGTACCAACCTGGCGATTTCCCAATGCGCATCTTTTTAATTGCACATTCAATTTCTGACATGGCAATCATTTCCTCTTCCCTCTCGCTTTCACTAACATCTGTGTGTCTAACTTGGTTCTGCGGAATCCTTAAATTTTTGAACTTGTCACTATAGCACTCTTGTCAGACCTTGAGTACCTCTCTTCTTTCTGTTTCAAGTTTACCATTTTCATTCCTAACACACCCTTACTCTATTGCCAAACTTTCCACGTAAGCCCTTGATGATACTCCAGAAGGCTCTTTTGTTTAGTTTAGTTTTCTTCTAGCTGATTTCTAAATTCCACCCATCACTCACTCTTTGCTTCGCGCACTGCCACTTTAGCTATGTTTCTCTTTGCAACATAGTCCTCTCTGGCTTGTTGAGAACGTAGTTGGAGGAAAATCTTCTACGCAGCCTTTTTCTTAGCTACTGCATTCTTCGTTCGATCGTTCCACCACTTGGTTCTTTTTCCTTGAATGGATACTGCCTTAGTTTCACACACCACTGCCGTTTTCATTATGGTGTTTTGAGGAACGTCCACTCGGTTTCAACGACTCCTTGATCAGGGTAGTTTGCTAGCTTGGCGCTCAGTTTCTCTTGGTATACTTTTTTACTTCCGGATGTTTGAGCCTTTCCACCCTAATCCTTTCGTGTCTTCTTTTCCTCTGTTCGTTCCGTTATTTTCACAAATCTGGTCTCTGCTACAACTAATCTGCGATCAGTGCTTAGTTCCGCTCCTCTTATGACTTTAACATCTCTTATGCTTCTTCTCAATTCCTGAGGAAAGATGATGTAGTCTATTGCATTTTCGACATTTGTACCGTCGCCGACGAAAGTGATCTGGTGAATGCGCTCCTGTTTGTATACAGTGTTTCCGAGCTCGAGTCTGTTGTGCACGCAGAAGTCTATTAACCTCTGACCATTATTATTCAGCACTGTTTCTGGTGCGCAGTTTCCTATGACTCCTTGTCCTGCCGCTGTGTCGTTGCCGAGTCTCGCGTTTGGATCGCCCATGATGATAACTTTTGCTCTTGTTTTCTCAGCCTTATCCACCTCTCGCTGAAGTTCCTCGTAAAACCGATCTTTTTCTTCATCTGTCGAGTCATCTGTTGGGGCGTTTGTCTGGATTAAAAGAATTTTCTCTTCTAGCTCCAGTTGGAGTGAAATTATTCTTGAGTTTATCGGGCTCCAGGCTGTTATCAGTTTATTAACTGAGTCAGACACTATGATTCCCACCCCTTCCTTCGCTCGTGTTGAGGCAGAGACTCCCGAGTATCTCAAAACGCATCTGTCTGTCATTGTCATCTCGCTACTGCCCTTTTTCTTGACCTCCTTCAATCCCAGTATTGATATTTTGAAGTCCTTCATTTCCTTTATATCTTCCACCTCTTCTCCTGTTAGCATCTTTATATTCCATGTTCCAAATCTCAATTCCTTATTCTTGCGCAGTCGTCTCCAAAACATCCGTCCGTCTGTTCCGAGACCCGTTTAGTTCTTCTGAATCGTTGATTAACCTGTGTGGGGGGATTGACCTAATGACAGGTGTGTTTGGTCCGCGGGAGCTATTTTATTTCACTCCAGTCTGCCGGCAAGCCGGTAAGGATCCACCCAGGGGACGTGCCACTAAACAGTTGCACGTCCCCTGGGTGGCAGATAGGGATGTTTTCATTAATTGATATTGCTGTTGAAAAATAGTTCACTATTTAACTGAAAAAGAAAAACATTGTAATTTTGATTTTGGCGGTGTACTTAAGGACTTTTTTAGCAATTTCTTTAATACTTTCTGGGCTCACAAATCGTGTCGCTCACACAAATCAGTTGTTTATAAGGAGTATGTCCAATTGTCAATTGGCGATATTTGTTATAAATAATGTGCGTGTACAGTTGCACACTATGAGGTATAATAAATAACTGACCAAAAACAAAAAGAGCACGCAAGTAGTTAATATACAACTTACCTTTCACATTCTTGTTTGTTCAGCTCGAACGATAATTCTTCTCTCTTATTGCATTCCATACAGTGTTTCCTGAAACTATCCTCTTCCTCAAATTTCAAAGAGCACGCGTCACATCTGTGTTGAGTTTCCACCAATTCTGATTTAGTCTTCTGCAAATCTACGACACAGGATTAAAAGAGCTTACAGTAATGATACGAGAAAATTAGATATTACATTATGTTACAAACATTAGGGATACAAAAGGAATGCAATGACCACTAGAGTGTGATAACATAGTAACACAATAAACCGTCCAATCCATTTTACGCAAATACAACTACAGAAATCCACTGATTGAACATTGCATAGTTCTGATAAGTAAAAACGACCACTTACCACAGTTTCAGTTTCAAACACATCGGAAATAACGTTCACGTACAATCGTTCCTCACAGTCTGTCGTTCCGAAATCGCTGAACTCGGTCACTACTTCGGTTTTCGTTGTCGTTATTTCTTCGTAAAATGGTGGCGTAACCTCCATATTTACTTCCTTACCTCTTTCATCAACGTCGTATTCTGGTAATTCAAGTTTTATCGCTACATGTTCAGACATCGTTAAAGTTAATAAGTTGCATGCCATAGAAAATATATAGATTATACAAGCATCAACGCGTCACTCTCGATATTGTTCGAGCCACGGCGTTGAGCGCCATCTCGCGAATGTTGTTAAGTATTTTGCAGACGGCGGGAAATTTAAAACGGTCATATTTGCCGGATGTTACCGAAATTAGCTCTTTTTTATCAGTAAACACTATTTATGTACATAAAAAAGTTTATCAATTGCATAGGAATGCACGGGAGGTAAATATCTCAGAAAATACTTATCAAAAAGGTAATTTAGCGAAGCCTGGAAAATACACCAGGCTCTGCCAAATTACTTATTTGATTGGTATTCTCTAAGAAATTTGTTGGCCCACACTCTATGCTATTGATACATTTTTTCAACTACATAAATTGCATCACCAGGCAATTAAACTGGTTTAGAGAACTGCTTTAGGAGAAAATTAGATACAAGATAGTCCAAGAGCTCGTGGCCCCTTTTTCGTTAAGTGTTTGATACACTTTGAAATTTTGCACGGTGGTACCGTTAGGATAGATAAATAGGGAATCACATGTTTGCCTGACTCTTCTTTGTACAGGAGGTAATGCGCATAGAGCAAACTTGCAAAAAAATATGTGCCAAAAAAGTGTTTGATTCACGGTTAGTCTGCCCGTGAAAACTACATAAAAGTTAAGGTAATTTTGAACACAAAAATAAACAAGGCAGACAGTTTTGGAAGTGTAAACATAGAACCAAAGTACCCCAATTATTAAACATTAACAAAAATGTCTTATTTGACACATACATTGACAAACATTGACAAGCACTTATTTTTAATTTTTTGTAAATACAACTTTGGGGTGTCAAATGTGTGTGTCAAATAAGACATTTTTGTCAATGTTTAATAATTCGGGTACTTTGGTTCTATGTTTACACTTCCAAAACTGTCTGCCTTGTTTATTTTTGTGTTCAAAATTAACTTAACCACCGTGCAAAATTTCAAAGTGAATCAAACACTTAACGAAAAAGGTGTCACGAGCTCTCCGACTAAGAGGAATGCAATGATTATCAGAGTGTGGTACCAGAGTAACGTAATAAACCGTTTAATCTCTTTTACGCAAATACAGCTATCGAAAAACCACTAACCAAACATAGTTCTGATAAGTTAAAAGGGAGTTTTAAAAACGATCACTTACAACGATCTTCGTTTGGCAATCGTTCAACGTCCTCTAAATTGGCAAAGTGCTCATTTTCAAACACATCTGAATTAACGTTCAGGTACAATCGTTCCTCATTCTCTGTCGTTTGGAAATCGTAGTATTCGGTCACCACTTCGGTTTTCGTTGTCGTTATTTCTTCGTAAAACGGTGGCGTAACCTCCATATTTTCTTCCTCACCCCTTTTATCAACGTCGCAGTCTGGTAATTCAAGTTTTATCGTTGCATGTTCAGACATCGTTAAGGTTAAGTA
>JAWQRJ010001061.1:0-17174 GCA_033557515.1 Diorygopyx duplodentatus
GCAAAAAGTATGAAGCTGTACAAAGACAAGACAAAGGTGATGGTAATAACAGGAGAGAAGGAAACTATAAACATAAAGATTGACAATGTAAAGATTGAACAAGTGGATAGTTTTCAATTTCTGGAAACAATAGTAGAGGAAAGAGGAGAGCAGAACAAGGATGTCAACAACAGTATTATCAGCAAGAGGGAAGTATCAGCAAAAAGAAAAATGGAGGTGTACAAAGCGATATATAGACATAGACCAATACTGGTGTATGGGTGTGAATCCTGGGTGTTGACAAAGAGACAGAAGAGCAGAGTGCAGGCGGCCGAAATGAATTTTTTACGGAGAGTTAAGGGAGTTAGAAGACGAAACAGGCTTAGAAACGAACAGATAAGAGAGGAGCTACAAGTGGAACCGGTTGTGGACTACTTCCATTTAATTCACTAGTTCCATTCTAATCATATGTGGTGGGCGCATGTGATTAGAATGGAGGAAGACAGATTGGTGAGACAAATATGTGAGGCGAAGGTGTCAGGGAAGAAAAGAAGATGTATATAATTTTCGCTTCTACATTTTTTTTTATTCTATGTGAAAGTCAGGGTCCACAACTTTTGACGGCGATAGTAACAGTAAATATTCGAATCTTTTACGATTGTAGCTCAAATACATTGTTTAACACTAAACCTACTGACAATGGTTAATATATCTTCCGCACCTTATAAAGGGTTCAGTGAGTTTGAGACCAATAAATTCACTAAGTGGTATTGCCGATGGTCTCGTCTAATCTTTTCGTGTATTGTTTAAATCTACATCTTGTTTTAGTTGAATGTAGGTGTTCATCAACAATAATATTTGCGGCTGGTTTGCAACAATTTTGGCTATTTTCTATAAATATATACCATACTTTCGAGATGAGGACTCTGTTCGCTTTTTCTATCAAAGCGAATAAATCGTAGAATATCTCAATAAAAGCATCTAAATTCCATTCAGAGTTAGATTGCATTCAGATCCTAAAATTCGAAGTGCTTCTGATTCTGTGCACGTTTCGATATAATCCATAATACAATTGATCAATTATCAACGAAAATGTCATTACTTTACCCTTCATAATATTGCGTTTCGCATATCAGCTGGCCCTGATGTTAACCTTTCTTGTATTTTTCGCCAAGCAGTTCCATCAATTGAAGTTTCAATGTTCTGATCGTTTCCTTCACATTCGTCTTCAGAAGTAAAGAACAATCTGATTCTCTTTCGTCCCATACGTGTATTCAAAACATTTTCATTGTATGTACCTAATGGTTCAGAGTCAGCGTCGAATAGATCATTATCATTCTCAAATATACCATCTTCACGCTCGAAATTCCGTCCTTCATCGATTTCAGAGCATACCTCATTTATGTCATTTATTTATTCCAAGAATTTTCTTTGTCTTGACATTTTAGAGGTAAATTTTTGATTTTGAAAGAAGAAGAGAGGTACATATTGAAAAATTAAGTAGCTATATATTATAGAAAACGTCGTGCAGTAAGTTCAGGAAAAGCAAAAACCTTGAATTTAATATTTTTGATTAAAGTCTAAAAAGCAGTCATTAGACCGCTAAATATTAATATTTCACTTCTTTGTTTTTCCAGGAACAGAAATCACGGGATTAGCACACCAATTAGGATACGAACGCGAGGTTATCCGAATATGGTTCTGCAACAAGAGACAAGCGTTAAAGAACACAGTGAGGATGATGTCCAAAGGGATGGTGTAAACGTGTTTTGACCATAAAACGATACATAAGTGCAACGCCTGTGATCACATGAACTAAACGGACAAACGATAATCAACAAGAGAAATGCGTATTGTGATGTGATTATGACGAATAAACGCAAAATGGACATATACATAATATATAACGATGAGAAATAGTGTCAAGTTCGCGACGTTATGACGACGGATAACAGTTCACGCTAATGCGTGTTTAATTGGTGTAATTAACAAGAGTTATCGGCCTCCGTTTGAAATATATGGCAAATTACATGTTATCATTATCAAGAAAGGTAATTACACCAATTTCGCATGCAACGTTGAAAAAATAAATACTTAGATAGTTATATTTTTCGATTGGTGTTTCATTAAATTATTAAATGAATCAGTATACGGAACGTAATCAGCCAGTTTCAATTTAAATTCGCTTTATTTACTTCCTCATAGTGTCATCTAGTGGCGGTTTCCTCAAAACGTTAGTATAGGAAACTGTAAGTCGACGAGCCGGGTATAGTGTCTCGATAATACAGAAAACTGTTGATTTAGTAGAGAACGACAATTTATTGATGGCAATACAGTGGGTAAATATGTATAGTTTAATCGTAAAAGGCGACTTTTTATTTTCCTACGTGAAAAGTCGCGTCTAATATAGCTTTACTGAAAATTGTAAAAAGTATTGTATAAATCAACATATCCAATCAGTGGTTTCACCACAATTTGTATACGTATTGCGATAATATTAGATAGAGATTGTAATTATTGTATTTTTCACAAGTGACCAAAATGGTGTGATGCCAAAATATTGTTCGAAATTTATAATATTTGGAGAAACTCGGATATATACAAAAAGAAAACTATTTATTACAAATTGTTATTTCGATTTATATTGGTGCAAAATTTTCCGCAAATAAGGCATAGCGCCATCTTGTGACTTTTCCATTATATCGAAAGTATTTCTCATGCTTTTACGTGTACTTTCCATATATAAATATATAAAAGAAAACGGTTAGTTAGTCATATTGTGCAAGTATTTATTTCCGAATTTATTTTTATAAAATATTTATATTTATTCTTTGGTATGTATTAATATACGATTAGAAATTGTGTTTAGAATTTCGTTTTATTCATTGCAAAGTAGGGGACCTGCAGGTCTCCGAAAGAAACCAAAGTTCCTACTAGCATCGTAAGCGCTGTATCTCTTTGTACATAAAGATAATTTTAGAAGTTAAGAAAGTTCATTATTATACCCAATGATGATTATTAGTTACTATTATTATTATTACAATTATTATTACCTTTATTGAAGTCTGTGTCACAGTAGATATTATTACGATTATCATAAAGAAATAAACGCTAGTTGCTAAAGTTAGCATTCGTGAATGAATAAGTAAACTGAAAAGAAATTGTAAATGTTTGTGATGTAGACGTATAATTAAATAAAAGTAATTGTGGTACAATATTAAATTATTTTTGTATGAAACCAAAAGTAAAAAAACTCGCTCATTTAGAGATTTAAACTCTTTACTCTGTTGGCGCCATCTTGTGATAGTGATTCGCACTCTTTAGTTTGGCGCTTGGATACTAGAAGCCGTCATACTAATTGCGAAGTTGTGGCAGTAATGCAGGTTGCTGTATTTCAAAAACTAATCTAGTGAACGTACGAGGTCGCTACTTACTAATTAAGTTTAAAGTTAAATCTAATATATACTTATTAGTGGAGTAAATATTTTAATATGAGCCTTTCTTAAATAATAGTAACTATCTCCAGAATTGGAAGTAACCATTGCTCCAGTCCAGTACACTTACATACAATTGGAGGAAGTGATTCTCCTAGTTGTGAATGTGAAGAGGTTGGCAACCACTTGGTACTGGGATGGAATTTGAAATACTAAGAATGTAACATTTTTATGGAACGTCTGAGAGGGGTGGGGTTGGTGCCCCTTATTCAGTACAATTTATTTCTAGCAATTTAAACATTAAAACGCTACGTATTATTATTTCCCATGTAAGTGCTTGTAAATACACTTTTTAGTGTTCTGTTTAAAAAGTAGTCAGTTACTTTTTAGTGACTGACTACTTTTTCTTCCTTTCTTTTTCTTTTCCCCCAAAATACAATATCCTCGGGTTCTTCGTGTTTCCGGATCCCTTTCGGCCCATTCGGATGTGCAATGCTCTGACTGGCAATTAGAGCAAGAAAAGTCCTAATTGTCAATCTTAAGTGTTGTTATATATTAAAAATGAAGTAAATAAATAAAATGAAATCATGCAGAAATTCAGTAGACTTAGATCGTTGGTGCAAAGTAGTGACAGAATCGGGGAAGAAGAAAGTTAAGTTCCAGACAAGGTTATTTGAAGGGAAGAAGGGCGTTTGACTGGAAGAAGTCATTAGTCCACCCAAACTAAAATTAAATGTTGGAAAAATGGCCATTTTAGTCAATGTTGTGACGTTTTTGTAAAGAAACGAAATATTATTTATTTTATTTCAGAAAATGGTATTGTGTACTATTGAACCTTAGCTTTAAAATGCATTTTCGATTGCCCCTGTATGTTTTTTTTTGCTGAGATATGCAAGATTGAATTTATGATCCAACCAGTGAAGGCAAAATGAAAACATCACCCAAAAATCACAGAGTTTTTGGCTGTTGTCTGATTAGATATTCATTCGTTTCACTTTATGCAGCAGCCGAATAACACTCCCTAAATTGGTTGGAAAATAATCGAAATGACTGTGTAAAAATCCAAATGAAATTGCACTACAATGTAGGAAGCTCACATTGCATCCTACACTTCAGTAACTTTTGAGCATATTTTGTACAATGTTTTGAAAGTTTAGATGTTTTTTATTTCCTACAAATCCATTAATAATGTGTTCCTACCAAAGCATTTTCCTTAGTGGGAGTAATTGTCTTTTTCGAAATGTATGTCCATCATTAGTTGTCTGATAGTGGGACCGACGAAAATACCTTCCTTGATGTTTGCATCACTTATTCCGGGAAATTTGTTGGCTACATACTTGAAGTAATCTCAATTTTGATCTAAGACCTTTATAAACTGTTTCATTAGCCTCAGAATGATATGTAGAGGAGGTAATAAGATTCAGAAGGATGAACAACACACAATGATCCAGGTATAAAATCTTTCCTAGGTGACCACACGTTCTCTGTCCAGGGATATTTTGTGTATACTGACTGTTGGCCTAAAATGATGAGTAGCGTTGCTAAATTGACATAATTCTCTTACAAGTGTACATAATGCGCAATAGGTACAGAAGCACATTTATTTACATTGTGTAAAAGAACCGCATTCAAACTGCTTTTGCTGGAATCAATGAAAGATCTCCAATCGTTAGTATTATAGTTAGTACCAAGAAAAAGTAGTATCTTCAGCAGGTCAAAGTCTTTCGTTCAGTCTGGATCCAAGAAGTTGAGCATTATTTTTAGTAAGGGCCAAGTCTGTGAGGAGATCATGTTGGTCACTTTGGTCAAGTTGAGGTTCAATTGTGGTTTCCATAAGAGGTAAGTAATTTTTGTCGTTATCGTCATTATCCTCATCATTGACGCGATGACGGTGGCAATCATCATCATCGTGCTTATGAACGTCGTCCCCTAATTCGTAACGATCTTTTTTTGGAATCCCTTATAGTATAAAGTTATTGACAAATGATTAGCCTCTTTGTTCTCTATTAGGAATGCTTCTACAAATTTACTTAATTCGCATTGTATCGTCAATAAGTAACTATTATTATATTGATCCTGGCCTAATGGTCAAACTAGATGTAAAAGTGCTTTCTCAAATGCTGAAGAGTTGTAGTTGTGACTGTTAAAGGTTCTTGATGACCGATTGAATGCTTGTACCTTTGAGAATCATTACACCACTTTACACGGTTCTGAATTATGGATTTTTTATGAATGAACAGTCAGCAGCTTTCAATAAATCAACTTAAAGACAATTTGGCCTTGAAACAAAGTACTCTGTTTCTTCCCCAATCCATTCGTAGTTAAATTGCACAATTTTAAGAAAATGGCTGCAGTCGTGTTGACGAAGAACTACAGCTGCTGAGTTCTATAAAATAAGCAAAAAATATTTGGAAAAGTGGACATAATTTAACGAAAATACCTACGTGGTAAGAAATTCAAAGTATAATGGATCTATTGATTGAAAAGGGATTTAGTAATTGTAACAAAGATACATAACTATTTGATAAATATTCACTTATTTCTAACCACATCACCCCGCAAATAGTGACAGAATGGAACATTGGGAATGTTTTAAACGAAAGTCATTCGGTGGAATTTTACAAACACTTTCATAACAATAATTTGAATCATACAACACTAATACACCCATCGAAAAGGTTTTTTTCTCTTATGAATAAGCTGTGGACGAGCAAAAAACACAGTTGCAAGTCGCAGATCTTAAAGCAAAGCATTCATTACCAAAGCAAATTTTAAGAAATCCTGTGAAGAATTTCATTCTCATTTGATAGCAACACCAAATATACTACGATTTCATTTGACTCTTCTTATAGGTATGAATGCAGCGTAGTTTCTTTATTATAAACAATAAAAAAGGGGGCTGTGTATTTGTAATACCATCTCTTAGGTTCTAAAGTTTTTGTTTTAGAATTATTAAGCTGATATTTGTGGCAACACATTAAGGTTTTCCACATGTTCGTATGAATATTTTCTTAGAAATGTGTTTTAAATTTTATTAGCAATCTTATACGTTGATAAAAACCTTCCAATACTGGATTTCTATGAAAAGTTTCTATAAATTTTTATATTTCGTTTACATTATTTATTTTTCGGGCTAGTTGGCGTAAAGCTACTTATACATTTTAAACTTATTTAAACTTATTTATTTCTTTGAAATGTTTCTTTGAAATGCCCACAAGTGATTTACGTTAGAGTAAGGTTTGCCTTTCGTGATTTTTGTATCCATGTTCACACAAAGAGTCAATGGTAGACAGAAAGATTTATATGAAGTTAGTCGGTTCCCTTACTACTGTAAGTTCCCTATCTTACGGAAATCAATGTCCATGATTATTTCGATAAATGTTTAAAGTATTTAAAAACCATAATACATTCTATTTACAGCAAGTTATTATTGTAACCCTGCCATTTGCCCTGCCTGCAATCTTACTAATACCATGAGACACCAAAACAAGTTACAAACTCATAATTACGCCTTAAGTGGTAGCCTGCGAATGTCATTTTGCTAGCAAGATACCCCCACGATGCCTGGGTACTCGGCAAAAGATATACGACATCCTCATTTAGGTATGAAAGACGCTTTGATGCATGTGTCCCGTACTCCTTGATGAGCTGCGCGCTCCTGACCTACATAAAGGCTTTCTCCCTTCGGGGATTATACCTACGCCTCCTATCTTTCTGTTGCAATTTCCCTTCGGCTTGTGAACATGTTATAAATAAGGAGGATATATCATACTGTTGAGCAGCTTTTTCTACTCGTGATGGATATAGCTTTTGATGATTTTGTAAGTTTGGCAATTTTGCTTCAAGCAGATTTTACCAGAGTATTCTCAAAATAGATTGAAATGGAACGTTTAGAATTGTAAACATACAGTTGTACTTTTCACCCGTATACTTAGGAAGTATACTGTTTTCATACTGTTTTGAATGAAGCTATTAAAACGATGTAGTGTCGAAATTTTCTGATCAATTTGTTGAGAAAAGATGTTGTTTAAAATAAGTGCAGACTAATGGTATTGCTAAAAATTTTCAAGCAAATAATCTTTGTCGATAGAAATATAAATATATTGCAAGCAGGTGTACAACCAAAAAAAAATCAATGAATTTGAAAAAAGTGTATTACTGCTTATAAAATTTATTAATTCCACTTAGCTACTTTAAAGACGGACAAGCATAATACTATTTTTATTTGCTATCCTCTGAAAGGCAACAGTGCATTTACTTTCCAAAAAAGTATTACAGGAGTCGATTTAAGAATTTCCTGAATGTCTTCAATTGAGAAATGAATTGTTCTACGATGTAGTGCTTTTCTATGCTGTTTTCTATATTATGTTGCGGTATTTTTCTTCGCTTTCGTGGAACTTATGCACATGCTATCCTGTCTATTGTGGTCAAGTCGACTTAGGAATACAACTTGACAACGATGCTTGTTCTGGCCTTTTTCCACATCAAGACTAGGAATCATTTACTGTTTCATTAAGGTGATATATAATGATACAATGAAAAAAACTGCTGGTCTCATCTTAATATCGGCATGAATATTGGTCTGGATGTTTTGAGCAACCGAGCAATTAGTTCTTTTAGAATACATTGGCTGGGTTTATTCCGAATTGTATTACTATACAAATTTCATGAAGTTTTGCACCTTTCTTAGTTTCCTCTGATATTTGTGTCCAACTGATTGACAAGAACAAGGTTAATTGGTTTGGAAAATTTTTGTAACATTTTTCGTCGGTAGATGTTGCAGCAGATCGTGACAAAAAATCTGCGTTGGCATTGTCTTCGGTTTTTCTGTACTTGATTGTGTCACCTCCTTATAGGTCTCATTGTAATTTCCGTGGTTATCCTTGGTTAGAGATTTTGACGTAAATAATATTAGTTTTTCCAAGCCAGCATTTGTGATATGTGAGCTGTACGCACTCATGTAGGAGATGCGTCTGTCACTAATACCATAGGTTTCAAAAAAATTAGTTTAAGGTATGCTGTGTATAAAATTTTGATTTTCGTCTATCACGGAACCTTTTTATTGCTCTTTTTGACGGATGTTTTAAACTGTCAAAATTACTGATTATCCTGAACTGATTTTTTAAGACATATGGTGCAACTGGTGGTTTTTCATTGAAAGGGATTAATTAGCCTTACACCTACAGTCAGCAGTTGTGTCTACACAAGTTGTGTAACAGCTTGTGCAGACACAAATGGTGTAGAGTTGAAGATGGATTTATTGTAAATTTCTGGTAATAATTTACCATTTCATTCCGGAATTCGCAATTCGCAAACATTTGTAGGTTCTACTCTTTTTGTGATGCATTATTGTGTCTGGAATATTAAATTCCTATTTCTCAAATTGAAGACCCAGTATGGTAGATTGTTTAAATAAAAAATTGGCACTTCTTCTTGTTAAGGTGTAATCCACTGTGTAGAACTTTTTCTAATCCAGTAAGTGATTCCTCGGCGGTTCTTCCATTAGCAACTGTCACGCAAAAAGCAAACGGTGCCATGTAAGTCTGCCTTAGCAGACTGATTTTGGTTCATGAATCTTGATGTCGTGTGTATCAGCTTGCAGTGACATTTTCCACCTCATAGTTTGTTGAAAGGGTCTTCTATCTAAGGTATAGAGTAATTGGTATCTTGACGGTGTTTGTCGGCATATAGTCTAAGTCGTCCATCTTTCCTGATTCATCTTTCCTGGTACATCAAAATTCCTCACAGGCTCAATTTTTTCAACGTTTGTATTTTTTTATTAAACACGTAAATTATTACAAATCGTACTTTTGTTAATAGCTATTTTGATTTTAGATTAAAGTACAAACATGGCGGTTGACAATGGAAGAAAATATCCGGCGAATGAATTCGTTGTTGAACAATATATCGCTCCATAACTAAACATCGCATAGAAATACATGATATACGAAATGTACGTCTATAGAGAATTGACCAAAATTGAACGTACATAGGTATGATGCACAATTCGAGCAATTTGTCACTAAAATTATTCTTCACTTTGTTATTTTCAAAGAAACAAACGCAATTTTTCATGGTTACACCCTATTTGCTCGAAATTATTTTAATTTATAGTCACGGTAGACGTAAAATTTATCTTGAATCAAGTCCCCTAATTACTCTCTTATCTCTTATAATCTGTAAGCATAAGCAATGCGATTGAATTAATTTAAAGTGATTAATATCATGTTCGTTGTAGACAGCGCCATTAGTAAATTATTTTTATTTAACCCCTTTTCTGGAATGGATGGTAAAAAATTCAGGCGAAAATATTTAGTAAACCCCAAGTTAATATAGGCCAGTCTAACCCGCGCGTACATAAACTTCAAACCGATGCTTTTGTAGGGCTTTCCCTTTCGTAAACTTTTGGACAAGCTGTTAATCAACGTGACCCGGATCTTTCTAAAGAACAAAGGGCATGTGTTAACATGCCTTAACTTGGGGTTTATCCCTTGTACAGCGTCAAAGAAAGGAAAAGCGGGGAGCATCATTTGGTAGAATGGATGGTGATGGATAGATATTATCAAATTGACTAAAAAGATTTCCCAGAGGGTTTCCTTTAGTTTCTTTGCCTTCAAAGTATAGAGTAATTAAATTAAGATGTCATGGAGTTTATATGTATATAGAAAACTAAAAATAGCAACAAATAAGAAATATTAGCGAGAAATTAAAAACAAGTCAATATGTCAAAAAATCGTAAACTATTCTCTACCCTGATAAGCTCATTAACGCTACGGGAGTGAATTAATTAAAAGGTATGTCAAAAAAATAATCTAAATATAAAGTAAAAAGAAAAAGTCTACTCTAAAAAGGCTCGCAGATCGTGACAGAGATTAATCTTCTTGAGTAAGCAAAATTCTTACCAAGCGATAAAACTGCACATTCTAATGCTAAAAGCTGACAGCTCTGAAGCATCTTAAAAATCAATTTATCATCATTTCCTGCTGTGATCACGGAAATGATTTCCACGTCCACATTTACATTATGCACGCTATGGGAAAAGTATCTTCTACCTAACAACACGAAACCATTTGACTTTTTTGGGATATTTAAATTCATGGTTGGTTAATTTACAATGAAGACATTAATATCATCAGTTTATTTAAATTAAATTACAGTTTGTGAAGAATAGGAGAAGGTTGTGTATATAAGCTATATTTTCATTTATATTTATAGTGTTAAAACACACATTTACTCTATACAATAATTAAATGAAACACTAAAGATACTGCATTGGTGATTACATCCGTAAAAAGGGAACACACGTCGGCTTTAAAGTTCATATTTGAGCTTTAATTAATTTCCTTGCAAAATGTCAATTCTCAAATCAAATTCAAAAACAAAATTTTAAATTTTTTGGAAGAACAAAATTTATTTGGTTTTATTCTTGTGCAATTTTAAAATGTTTAAATTGATTATCGAGATCGCTGGTGTATCCAATATCAATGTCCCGTACCCACTTAACCTAATCCTGACATATAGCCCCTTTACACGGAAGCAGTCACGTTTTAGACTTAAAAGCGTCATCCCTACTAATTTACACATCACATCTCTCTTGGTTTCAATCTAATTTTCCGCCACTTCCCTGCTCCTGCCGTTGGTGCTTCTATCTTTTCCCGTAATTGTGATTTCTTGACTTTTCGCCCTGAACTCCAACACTTCTATGACGGTGTACCCGCAGATACCGATAAGGAGCAACCCTAGCAGGAGATAAATTTTCACGTCCGTGCACAGGTAGGGACTGTATACGTAAGTTATGACGGAACCTGTTGATTCCCACAGCCTGAAGTTGCTGTAAGCGGCCTCCTCCTTTCCCGGAAATAGAATGCCACTTAGCGCTGAAACGTTTATCGGATAGTAGTCGGTGTTAGGTTTGGCAGAGCGGGGAGTAACATGGTTATGAAGTTACCGTTTATGTTGACCAACCAGACCGCGTCCGACACGCCCCACAGGCCGGACATGAGGAAGTACAGAAGTTTGTTTTCCGCGTCGGGACGCCAAAACAGCATCGTCACGATGAGGGAGACGTGCAAAGCTAATCCGAAGGCTATTACGGGCGGTCTTCCAATTATTTTCACCAGGTTTCCTATTATGATGGCCGCGATGGCGTTGGTTACTCCGAAACAGATCATGACGAATCCTATGTTGCTGATGCCCCAGCCGCAAGACACGAATGACTGAAATAGAGAACACATTTTGAGTACAGTCGTTCACTCTGATGAGTTCTGTGGCATTTTATGATAGTACTGTAATGGACAGGTCCAAATAAGGCTTCAAACAGCCGGGTCCAAACAAGCCAATGTGATCGAATATTTATTATGTAATAGTGGGATAGGTATATATCTAAAGAAGGAAAATCAATCGACTTCCCTAAACTTGAAAAATATGTTGTATTATGCTGTAATTAAGATGAGATACATGCTAGCAGCAAAGACATTCTCTATTCCCCAGAAATTCAATAGTTTCAATGTTGTTGAACGTTTAACCTTTTTTCTTATTTTAAATGGAGTTATCGATGTAGCCCTCTGGTACTGCAGAGCACTTCCATCCAGCGCGTTGTTTACTTGTGCGCAAACTAAGACCAGACTTTCAAAAATGGAAGCCGAGCTCATTCGTAACCAATGCTTTATATACAGTTTACATAGTTTATAGCTCGGCAATTTTAAATATTCTACAATACGGGTGGGCATATGTAGAAATATGTTAATACCTACTAGTTGAATAAAACGTGGCGAATACGATGTTTGATATGAGAAATTCACAATGGAATGTATTTCCAATTATAATCAACGTACATTATATTCCAACCATACTAAATATGTGTGCTTTTTTAGATTTTGTGGCTTGAATTTCAACTAGCAAAGCCTTTCCTCTTATCTTTGATGTCGTCTACCATCAAATGATAAAGTGCTTCCCGGCAGCATGCATAATAATTCTATAATTGTAGCCACTTTAACAATACAATGTCCAACATCTGGAGCTTCCACCAAAAAAATTTCAATTTGCCCAATAGTTAAATCTTGGATTCTTTTAACGATATGCTTGAATATCTTGTTATAAACGAATGTCTTTGTTTTTGCTGATGCGAAGAGAAGCTTAATGATGAAAAAAAAATTCACACAGATTTGAGGATTGCCAAATTTTGGATTTTTCTTCAAAATAAGTACCATGAAAATAGTAATAAGTAGTTTCATGAAAATAACCTAATTTGCTGATGTATTAATTAAAAATCAATAAATGTGATTTATAATTAATACATTAGCAATGACATTTGGCATATTTCAAACACAAAATTAATCAGCACTTCAATTACCTTTAAAAAGAATACTTTTTTTGGAATAACCATATTAATAAGACATTTTATTGAATGTTTACTGTAATAAAATTTTAGTATATATCTATCAAATATAACTTTTCCAAACGTTAGACTGCAAAGGCCGATCTTGTTACACGTCTGACTAGTCTCCATTACATTTTAGAGTGTAATTCAGACAAATTTACGGTGGTGCAGTTTCCACGCTGTGGATGTCGTTTAGAGACTCTTAAATATTAAACCGTTCCGGGTGGCGGTATATAACATCTTTCTGTAAGTACTAGCGAAATAACGAGTGCACATAGAACAGTGTAAGGGTGATACGCAATATTTTACTTATTGGCAATATCACGTGTTCGAAGGATCTAATAATGTCGAACGATATTAAACTCGAGAAATACAATATTTTAATACTATTTTATTGTTATTATTATATCTTCCCATGAAAGTATCGACTAAGAGTAATGCTACGTGCATTACCACAGCTCACATTTAAATTAAATAATCTTTGAAATATGAACATTTGAAAACTGATAATGTTGCTCTGCTTTTAACCAGATCAACAGTATTCCTGAATACAATATTTACTAAAAAAAATATATACCTATTTTTGCATGTTACAACATATTTCTCGGTGTGCTGTAAAAGCGTTCGCTTTGAATACATTGCTAATGGGAGTTCAGCCTAGCGCGCAATCAGTCACAGGCTCCTAAGCAAATAACCTCTGTAAGCAGCTTACAGCCAAATGACACGAATCGCACAACCTGTCGCAAATATTTGCTCTTTAGGCCATTCGTGATGCATCAAACGTGCAACGTACATGACATGACTGTAATGTTTTACTCACACTCGATGCTAGTTCGGTGGAAATTAAACCCTTGGCTTGAACGCTAATTGGTGGCCAAGCTTAAAGGCGTTGCAGTTAACCGGAACAAAGACTTGTTCAGTCCCAATTCGCAGTTATGTAGAATTGTAAATTAGAAGGTGGGAATATTCGACAAGAACGACAGGAGTATTTTAAACTTGTGACTACTTCGCATAGCAATAGCTACTTCATAGTATTTGACCATTATATATATTTTATCCAAATTAACAATTATGTAATAATAATAATATTTATTTCATATTTTCGCCACTATACATTCGTCAATATAATGTACTCGTAATTAAAAAGTATAGAAGATATAAATACAATGTAATACTGATTTGCTAAATACAGTTAGATTTAAAAGGTAAAAATAGTAGGAATAAATATGTACCACAGTGCAGCAATAATAATGAGTTTATGACAGATATTTATACAAATATTGGATGGCTCCGTCTTGCAATTTTTTTAAAATTTAAATAATGGAAACATTTTGAACTTCTTTTTATTTGCTTTATTGAGTTCTATATCCACTAAGGCACTAGCTTCTATCTATCAGACCATCTTCAGCCTTAATCTACAAAAGTAAAATAATGGGTTCCCCATTAAGTGGAATTATGGCGGATATATTCATGAACAAAATAGAAGAACAAATAATTAATGACAAAAATTATCTTTGCAATAAGATTATAATATGAAAAAGGTATGTCGATGATGACATATTCATAATATGGAAAGGCTACAATATAACTCAAAAACACAGTTTTCACGAATAAATAAACAAACTGCACAAAAACAAAATCAATAAATTTCTTTGATCTATTAACAACAAATAATGACAATGAATTGGAATACGAAATTTACAGAAAACCAACACACACAATTATACCTTTCGATTCATATCATTTAAATCATAAGTTTGCCGCTATTAATACATACATACATACATCGAATAAACAACAATTTAATTGACGAAGAAGCTATAGAAAACGAAAATAACGTAATTAGACAAATTGACATCCACAATTAATTTCCCATAAATACAGTAAATATAAAAATAAATAAAATGACACATAACCATAGAGTAAAAACCAGCCATACAAAATATCTACAAAATAATATCACGAATATAAATCCTACAAAAAAGACATACAGAGCTTTAACGTATCAAGGTGACATATATTCATATAACACAGATTACAAAAGATATTACACAAATATGAAATAATCACAGCATTCAAAACCAACAGCACGATTGAAAATACTTTAATAAATTCCACAGACAAAATAAAGAAACTTAGTAAAAGTGGGGTATACTCTCTCACATGCGATAGAGGCAGAGCAACATATATTGGCGAAACTGGACGCACTATATCACAAAGAATCAAACACCATAAACGAAACAAAAATTCTGCATTTGACACTCACTTTTTAACTTACAACCTTCAACATAGAAAATAATACAAAAATACTACATCAAAAAAAGAAAAGGATATTTAATGGAACTATTGGAAGCATATCAAATAGATTTACATTACATAACAACATACAATGTCTAAACGAATAGTTACAACCTATAACGATACCGATTTATAATAACGGTACCGATTTATAAAATTCACTTCATAACCCGTACAAACTTTAAAAAACCACCTATACATGAATTTCATATTACCGCACACGCGTAGAATTGTAAACAAAATGTCAGACAACAGAAAAGACGTAGGAAGTTTTAAGAGCAGAATAATAACAACAAAATTTACACAAATTCTCCAAAAATAACACAACATAAGAAGACCAAAAACTAATAACACCAGACATCACACGTAAGTCACATTTACATACACAAATTCTCATTTAACAATGAATCACTTGCAGAAGAAAGGCATATTGATAAATTACAGAAAATAATCAACTCCATAACTTCGACAAAATAAAACAATTGTAATACGAACAAATTAAAGAAGAAAAGACACTATACCAAACACATGATATGACCAAAACACCGATAACACAAATTTTAATAACCGTGAATTTATATACAATTTGAATAAATAAGACAAGTTGCCTTAAGAAAATTAGATTAGAAGTTTTATAATTTTATATAACTTTTTAATAACGATTTTAATTTTATAATTTATTTAAGTTTAATTTTAACTACAAAACACACTAACAATAACTAAAAATAAAAATGATTTGTAGATATTGCCGAAACATGCAGGGTTGAAGAGAAAAATAAAGCAATCAGACGAGTACATTTTTTCCGCATTACCACCTAACAATTTTCAAAAAACTGATTAAAATGGATCGAACAATGAACAATTTTAAAACATGTAGGGTTGAAGAGAAAAATAAAGCAATCAGAACAGTACATTTCCTCATTACCACCTAACAATTTTATAAAATAAAAATTCCCAGAGGACGTAAGCTTGAAAAACGAATCAAAGAACTTACCTCCAAAATAAATTACACTTTGTAAATAAATTCAATGCAAACTGGCCACAAAATGGATTATAAAAATATAAAAAATTTACATGAAATAGGAGGAGGTTGAAAAATGAATCCCCTTGAACAAATGGATATTGAAAGACACAAAAATAATGGTAACGAACAAATACGTTTTCACAATCAACCCCATTATTGAATTTTATTTTGAGTTCCTGAAGCATCTCTCGTCACTCAGTTATTAGTTATTTTTCTTATACTTTGGTTTTTTACATTTGTTGCATTGTTTATATCTCATGTTTTACTTCACTGTCTTTTTATTTAAATTTAGTATACTTCGCGTATATGTTATTTCGTCACGTTCTGTAAAAAGTAAACGGGTTTTATGTCGCTTTAAAATTTCGTTCGTATGCAACCTGTTAGTGTACATATTGTTTTTAGACTATTCATTTCGATTGGTCGTATTGTTGCAACATTTTAATATGTTTTTTACCTTTTGACCTTTTGATGAGGATGTGTGTTCAATTATTTCTTTTAATGAGATCAATAGAGAATTAACTGTAAGTAACGTTTTTATTTAATTTTACTTTTAATTCATCCAATTGTAATTCAATGCTAATTTGTTCGCATACCTCCTATTATGGCGATGGCATATATCAATAGCAACAAACAATAAAACAATATGTAAAGTAGAGAGGTCTTAATAAAAATTCATCTGTGCTGAAGAAAGCTCTGCCTACTAGATATCCTTTCAGAAATTTTATGAGGTTCTCATGTTCTCATGTGGATTAGGAAATTAAATTCCAATTTCTGGGCTGGTAGCATTAACACGTTTACAGTCAATGGATTCGATGTGTTCAATGTGCTCTAAGAATGCAGTAAATAATAAGAACTAATGCTAACCTCCTCTAAAAGATTGTTCAAAGAAATAAAGACTAATAAAAGACATGTAATTCCAAAGAAAGTTTAATTTATAGTTCTCTCTAACATCACGTCTCACAATTTTAAACTGCTATTGTTTTGGTGAATCACTTCTCGACACAGTCAATATTAGAGACATAAAAACAGATACATTAGAAGATTTAGGCATCGAAAACTA
>JAWQRJ010001062.1:0-17174 GCA_033557515.1 Diorygopyx duplodentatus
TCACAACTGAGACAATCCACAAAATTTCCGCTGTTTATTGAGTGCTACTTCTAAAATACTGCCGATCGGTGAATGAGTAGACCTGCCATTTCTTACACCGTGCTGTGCATTAATAGAAATCTGATTTTATGCAAAAAATTTAACAAGTCTGGATTTTATACGGTATTCAAAAATCTTTGAACAAACTGGCAAAATTGAAATTGGACGGCAGATACTATAACAGTTTATACTTTTCGTTGAGCCTTGTCACCCTTTTTTGTATTTCGGCGCCAACTTGGAGATTTTAAACATAGAAGGAAAAATGCTAGAAGTAAAACATAGATTAATGTTGGATGCCTTGACAATTTTAACACGGATACCATCTACTTCACAAGCAGAAGTACTCTTTATAGAGAGAATGGTACGCCTAGCCTCCATTTCATCAACTGGGTCCAGAAAAAGCGAAACACTGTTATCTGATCGTGTCGTCTCCCACTTTCCTATAAACGCAAAACTCCTTTCAGTAGTATATAATTTTTTGAAGGTAAAGCTGCTAAAATAATTGTTTAAGCAGTCGGCAATTAATTTAGGATTTTTTACAGTGTGATTTTTTAAAGAATTCATACTTCTTCGTTATTGATGATTTGCAGGGAAGTTTTTAAAACGTTAATCGAATTAATTATTAAATTGTTGTTGAATAGTGATTTGGTCAAGAATCCTTTTGTGATCTAGGGCATATAAAATGGTCTTGCGGAATATGTTTTTCAAAAACTTGTAACCCTCGCGACCATCTGCTAGAAGGATTTTGTGGTTTGCAACTTTTTTTCAACACATTTCGCTTATCTGATATGTTGGTATGAATACTATCAGAATCGACTCCAACGTCCTTGTTACACCTCGCTCTTTGGCAACATTTCGCTTGTCTAGTATGTTGGCAAGTGTGTGACCATAAAGGGCTCCGATGTCCTTGGTAGGTGCACCTTTTCAGTCTTTATCAACAATTACGGGCGCGTTATTAGCTGCCCTATGAAGGACAGAAATTCCTTTTGTTGCAGGTTTTTTCATAGCTACAGATAGAAACTATATCTGCTTTTCTAAGTCGTTAATTTTACTTAAAAATGGACGTCGAATGGTCCGATGAACCTAAAAATTAAGTTCATCGAACGTTGTCTAATTTTGGGTTTAGTGATCAACTAATTGCCCTTAATTGTGAAGAATTATTTTCTTTTAATTGCGGCTTGAAAACATTAGCATTATTATCAGAAATTATTCTAGAATCTAAAATCTCTTTGAGTCCTTCGGATAGATCAATTTTATTTTTCTTCGTAGATGCCTCCCTTCCTTTAGTTCTTGTTTCAACTGGCCTACTTTCAAATTTAAAACAACCACCATCGACCAGCTGGAGTTGAGCGATCGACGTTGAAATATTTCGCGAATGGCTGGTGATATTCAACTTAAACTTTCACGAACGTTACGAGCAAAGTTCAGCGAATAGGTAGATCTAAGTTTCGACTTAAAAATGGTGGCTAATCACTGTTATTCCCAAATTAAAACAGAGCACAATGTATACACAATACTCATTGTCAAACTCCGCTACAGTTCAATATTTTGAACAACCTTATAATAATACAACAATAAATAATTGTATGACAATATACAGAGTGTTCAGAAAATGCGTCAGGAAACTTCGGAAGGTGATTACACATATTAAAATAATGGCAGAAGTTCCTTAAATACAAAGTTAATGTTAACAAATAGCTACTCAAAGATATTCTTTTTATTTCTTCTTTTCAACATAGTTTATTTAATTTTTAATCGATCAAGTTGAATCCGGCATACATATTAAGCTTAAAGGGGTGTGTCATACTAATTTTTTTTTATTATCGTATCATCAGAGGGCAGTTTACCTGCAACCTAAAATTTATTTATGCCATAATTCTTTTGTCTCGGTCGTTGTCACAAAATTGGGGGCACCATTTTGAAGAGAATCAAAACGATAAAAAGTGGTGTACTGAAACTTCAAAGTTTGAATAAAGAAATGAAATTTTCAATAAAACATTTCATAAATTAGAGAGATTTATGAAATAAGTACTGTAAGTCTTTTTTATTTCGATTGGTACACAAAATTAAAGACGGAAGGGAGTGAAAAACAAAAAAAGGGTCTATTTGAATTTCCAAATTTTTAGGTGATAATTTACATTTAAAAATTTAGCAAAACATATTTTCGAAAGAATCAAAATGTATCTTAATAAACAGGAGATAATTAATAAAAAAAAGTAATAGAAGAAGAATAAATTATAATAAGTGTTTGAAATGACCTCCATTTACTTAAATACATTTTCTGATACATTTTAAAACGGACCTTCCGACTCTATGGAAAACATCGATATCATTTCTAATAATATCACATGCATTTGTTATCCATTCTTTTATATCGTTAACTTCATTTACGGGAATTTCATAAACAAGTGTTTTTAAATGTCCCCATAAAAAGAAATCCATTGGGTTAACACACAACATTTTTTTAAACATTTTTGGATTCTCCTTTGAACTCTTAATCAGAACTTCTCTAGTTATCGTGAAATAGCCAATAGTGGGTACACTACCTTCTAATATGAAATGAGCAATTTTTTATACAGGGTGCTTTCTATTGCTATCCGTTTTTTGAAATGTTCAAACGTGAAAATCTTGATTGTTTTGATTTGGACACCCTATTTTTTTATGTCAACCCACGCATAAAATTTTCTTTCAATTTCCAATACCATTCCCTATACCTAAAGTTGATGCCTATACCAAGAGCCATGAGTAAAATAATTACCAACTAAAATATTTTTTTAAGATAACCATGAAATGTGAAAAAAGCATACCCTGCTGCGTTATTGTTACAATCTTCCGAAAATCAATGATACTATTTTCTTTAAACAGTGTTCTTTAGTCCTCAAATCTGTAAGCTTACGAATATAAAAAGAAGGAAATAATAAAACAAAAGCATTGATGTTCTTAAAAATGTAGTAAATGCTGTATTAAATATTAATACATTGACTGACATTTTGCACGTAAATAAAATGGATAAGTGACTGGAGGGGTAGTGGAAATAAATGTACGAGAATTTAAAACTAGGTTTTTGTATACAATTCTATTTTTCTAGGCCAATTTAGCGTTAATTTAAAGCCCATTTTATATAAATGATCTGTTATGCTATTGGCAAAACAGAATTAATTCAGAGATTTATTTTTTAACCAAGGTATTATTTCCAGGGTTCAGTAACATTATTCCAAGTTTGACCAAAAGCAACATAATGAGTATCTCCAACCATGGTACGTTAAAATTTCTTGTTTTCCACATTTATAAGAATTACGAGTGTGGCTAATTATATCTTGCAATAAGTCAAATTCAAGTATCTAAAATTCATTTTCGTTTATTCACGCAGAAAAATGTGTTATAAAACCTCATTTTCATACGTTTGTGTTCCCAAATTGCACTTACCTACTTGTTAGTTTTCCATCATTCATATGTTTCACAAGTGATCATCCCTGTTCTGGGGTATGGAGCGTTTGGCGACAATTCTATTATGCTCCGGGTGTTGTAATTAACACACTAACTAGCATAGTACCTGAGGCAATTCAATAACGACAACATAATTCAATAGCGATATCCATTGTGTGAATATATCAGATGGATTTGCTTATTGTATGTGTAGTAGTATTAGTATACAGCTCGTCGATAAAAGATGACGGAAGAAATTTTTAATGCCGAAGTTTTGTTTGGTGCAAATTTATAATTGTGTGCATAAAATTAAAATTAAAATTTACATAATTTACATATATGGAGAAGTTTAAATGTTATATATTATAGAATAAATTTGTAGGGTATGCAATTAAATGTGAACTTGCCGCAGATTTTCCTGAATAAATAGGTGGATTTTAACTTTTGGGACTTTGGAACTTGTGTTTGCTATTGAACGTGCTATTATTAAAACAACAGTAAGAAGTAGCATGACGATTAAATATTTGATATAATTACCGGCAATAGTGAACAAATTATGCCTAAATCGCAATTATGTCATAAACTATAATACACCGAGCATGCTACAACTTAAGAACAATCACTATTATACGACGAACAGTGATTACAAACTTTAAATTTAAGTCCGTCGGTTTCAACACCATACAAATATGTATATAGAATAACATAAAAATAAGTTCCTCTTTGAAAGCAGCTATTTTGGGTATAAAGATGTCTTTTACAAACAAGTTGTTGGGACGCCTATGATCTCCCCCTTGAGTCCTATTTTGGCCACTATCACGTTGGACTTCATGTTGGACAGGGTACTACCAACCGTGCCCGGGCAGCCAGGTTTCTTGAGAAAATATGTTAATGACATTGTCTTCTCATTGCCACTCCATAACATAGAGTCCATGACATTTAGTAGCCATTTACAGTTCACGGTTGAAACAGAAATTCTTAATAAAATACTTTTTTTGAACGTACTCGTGGTGGGGTTACAGGACAGTAAGATCGTAACTGATTGGTATCAAAAGCCTACTAATTCAGGATGGTACCTAAACTTTCACTCGAACCACCCCACCAAAATGTTAATATGGCGGTTGCTAAGAAAAATAGTGTTTCACAAGAAGTTCCATATGAACAATTTAGACAAGATATATATAATTTTTCAGGGGAATTAATTGTTTACAGAAAATTCCCATTCTTGGCGGGGCTGTCACAGCCTATATTTTCCATCTTTCGGATTGACAATCTGAGAATTGTGTGTTGAGAAGGTGACACCAATGAACGCGTTTTTCTGCTTATATAACCCAATAACACAACTTATGATAAAAATAACGGTTGAAAGATTTACTTAACGCATTTCTTATCAACAAATGTTACAGGACATAATAACAGTAATAAGAAAGTGGAGCTATTTCCATAGGAATGGATTAATAATTGACGGTATGGACCCAACAAATGTTGAAAGTTACCACCCATTTCTTGACCGCATATCGCAGCTCTTTCATCGATCCCATCAATTACACTTTATAACAAATCTAGACGTTCGATTTATTAATGAACGTTATTAATTCTTATTATGAGGGATAGTTGTTAAACGATTTCAAATAATGTTACCATGAAAATTTGATACAAATCGAAAAGTTGATTTCCGAAAGTCTTACGTTTTATGACAAATTGTAGTTCAATTAAAATCAGTAACCAACAAAAAATAAACGACATAATATAATGTAATTTATGAATAAAAAATACATATGTTTCATATTTACGCCTGTCACATTATATTGCTCTACTATCCTATTATACAAAGTTAGTTAAAGACAGAAAAAGTTTGGATTTTTTTTAATGGGAAATGTGTAATAAAAGCACAGTTCGTTAGTTTAGCACATAAAATAAAGTAGGAGCTTTTATTAGACTGGAAACCGATTGCCTTCGAGATCTTGGAAATACTTTCTTTGCCATTTCTAGTAAGTTGAAATCGAATAAAAACTTTATGGTACACAGACTAATGTAGAATATCTTCCAATAAGAGATCAAAATCGCCAAAATTGAATTTGTAAGTTACTACGAAGCCAGGATAAAATCTGGTCAGAATTAAATTAACTTTCTAGAAAATAGTGCAATCAATACCAGGACTCTAGGTCCTCGCTGTCTACATAAAATAGACCACATTTCAGCCTGTTGGAAAGTTATCCTCAAAGTTGGAAAGTTTATGGTCGAAACAAATTTCTGAAAGGGTTTCTGCAAGGTTTAGTTGAAGATGAAGGATTTTTTAGGAAAGCAAACTTAAGTCGTGCCTGGATTGTCTGATGCGTTCCCGAATCAGAGCATTGAACGGTCTATCGTATGCGTAATTAAATCATTTTCCCTTCCCTTCCTTAGATGTATAAAAAATCTTAGTACTCAACTCCAAATCCCCTAAACTAAACTGCATGGTCTTCCTAAAATCCACAAACCTAATGTCCCGCTCAAACCTATTGTTAGTACCGTAGATTACCTTATCTAAAAACTCTCCAAATATTTTGCTCAAATCCTAAAACCATACACCAACAAAACCGACTCCTTTCTCCTTAACTCCCAACATTTTGTTCAACGTCTTTTGTTCAGTACCTATTACTCTTTGAATCCACTATTTTCCTAAAAAAATCCCAAAAGCAATAAAAATTCATAAGCATACTAATAACCTCAATAGAGATGCAGGGTTCCCCCTCCAATTTTAACATTTTCCTCTTTGTATGTATTGAAACTACTGAAATCCGTAAAAAAAGTAAAGAATATCGCCTTTTTAAATGCTTTTCATGAATATAACACTAGTCATGGCCTTAATTTGCAGTATAATAATATAATCGCTTAGAATTCTCAAAAAAAATGCGTAGTGCATAGCGCTGAGATTTGTATTAAGCTTCCATTTAGAATTAAAAGTTTAAATATATTTACAGCTAAAATCATAAAATCAAAAATTTGTTACTAGATCATTATTTTATACTTTTCATTAAGCATTAAAAATTATTACTGTTAAGTATTCCAATAGAATTATTATCCATTTACTTGTCGTATGTCCTTATATTGGATCTGTTGAGGGAATATTATTATTATTATTAAACCATTCAGCCAATTCTAAGTAAAGAAGATGCTACATGGTTTAATAGTAATCATAATTTTATTCGTGATTACTTTTCTCCTAATTACTCCCTACTTTCTCAAGCTCGGGGATTTGACGTCATACCATAAACTATGCATCATGGCTTGGTAATGCAAAATCTGACGTTATGTAAATGTAGCAGATGAATAAATTTACCTGTGATTCTAGTATAAGTCTATCATACTAGTATATAGGAGTAATAAACAACATCATCCATGTCTACGTTTGTGTAAAAAATTGGAGACCATAAATCAAAATTATGGTTACACGTTCGCAATCGAATTATTCCCGAAAATACGAATTTTTAACAGTTATATACCAGCCTATACAGGTATACAAACAGGTATACATATATTCATAATAGAACAGTTATTTTACATTGCAAAAAATTGGAATTATCTACGAATTTTTTAAAAAATGCGGAATTTGATTTTGAAAAATTATACTCAAACTTCAAGTAATTCCAAATATGCAATTTTGCACATTTCTTTTCTTTAAAACTGCTGCGATCTTTATCCATTCTTAGGTTACATCAATGGCCATCCCCTTATTTTAAGCATTTCCGAACAATTACTTAAGCAAGTACGACATCTTATATTCTTAAACGCGCAAATCTTGCATGTATATAAATATATATATTTGCACGGGCTGTCTTTGGAACGGCATCATAAACGTGGGTGATATTTGCAAGATCTACAGATTCCCGCACTCGAAATCGATTGAGATAGGTCTCAATGTTCCGAAAACTCGTTTTAATCTTTTATGAGCGTTGAAAAATCGGCAATAAAATTGTTGGAAAAAAAGTTCGTACAACAGGTCAGTTCGTCAACCAGTCGTACAAAAAGACAATCTTGGTTGCATATATGAACCTGCTCGGTCTATTGCTTTCTGGGCGAGCTTTGTTAGGGGTGGAAAACAATGTTTTTTTTAAATGTTTTTAACCCCGAGCGAGCTCGGTCTTCCAGGTACTCTACATTATTACAACTAAGTATACTTCTTTTCCATAACATTTGCTTTTCTTACAAACATATCGCTGAGAACTTATGCTATCACTGTCATGTTCAACATTTTGTACATTTCTGACTCTTCAGGATATTGCAAAATGATTTAGTACACCACAACCTGTACTTTTTTTCCATATGCAGAGCATTCACGAACACTATGTATCGTCTGAGAACGTCTGCATTTAAATTTTGTATCATTAGAGTTCTTTGACCACGAAGAGCTCAAAGTGACATCTTAAATGAAATCTTAATTTTCACATACTTCTTGTTGGCGTTTACTTCGCTCGCTGCTTGTGGGAATTGTAGGTTCTGATTCTTGCTTTATTCGCTCGTACTGCTTTCTCAAGGGTTGGTTGGCCGATCCGAAGTAGGGCTTCTCGTATCGTTGGATCTCTTATTCCCATAACAATCTTCTCTCTTAAAGCTTTGTCTTCCATCGTTTGATTGACATCGATTTCGTTATAATTGCACGATTTTAGTAAATGACGACATTCCGTTAAAATTTGATCGAAAGATTATCCCCTTTTTTGAGTTCTTTTCAAAAAATTCTCAAAGGGTTCGTTAGCACGTGGATTTACTTATTTTTCGATTAGATTTAATATGTATGTATATTTGTTGTTTTCTTCCTATGGGGTGACAAATGTCGATAAAGCTCTCGTCTTCCAAAATTTCCACTCTGACGCCGCATTTTCTCCTTGGACATCAAAATCCGGTGGTAGTTTCACTCCACAATTTCCCGCCATCATACAGAAATTTAACACAGTAGAATTGTGTCATACAGATGATTCTGTTTGATAAAATTTTCTTAGTTTTCTTTATGTGGGCATACAAAAAGTAGATACCAGAACTGTTCCCATCACCGTTGTTGTCTTGATCTTGACGATATTCTGGTCTTCATCAGAATTCTCAAAATGTTCCTCATCTGTTAAGAAAGAAATTTAGTAATGCGTATTCTAAATCTCTTCCACTGCCAACTTTGAGACTAAGATATGTAAGTTCGCAAGATTTTAGTGCGAGGAAGCAAGCGTTGCTCTCCATGACTCATTATTTAAGATTCGCCCATATGTGTATTGCCGTGTTACTACATTATTATTACAGGGGCCCACTTAGTGGTATCTGCGCCACTATTCAGAACAATACGCGGCTCAGCCGCGTCTTGTTTACGAAACTATTGTTTATCCAGTCACACTCGGCGGATGGTCCGGATAATAACAAAGTTAATTGGACATTGTCCTCTGAATTAGCGGGCAACCTCCGCTCCCGCCCCCGCCTAAACCATTCGATCGCGTTGACCGTCCGGTGCTAATTTTACAAGCGTTCTAGGCTGTCCTCGGCGAGTGACTCACGTCGGCCAATTAGGCTATGGAGACGAACGTACGCTATACGCGAACAACGCGGTTCGTATTGTTGTCTGTCGTCGTTTACGGCGACCAGCGAACCGTCACCGTTTCGCTGCCGACTATGGAACTATTCATTCTCGTTTTGCATGCACAGCAAAGTCGCTTAATAATAAATGTGCAACGTGCAGAGAAACTGTGTTGTTGCTGAACACAGACCAAAAGAAAAGAATTTTCGTGAGAAAACGAAATTTTATTAATAAGAGGAAAGCAGTTTTATCTTTCGCATCTTTGTTCCTATCCTTGTCAGACTTTACCTTATACTATTAAACGAGCTATTCTTGTTAATTCATTTATTTATCTATTTGTCGGCATAGTCTTGAGAACTAGATTTATAGATTAAGGTTCGAAAAATCGATAGGGATAGGTTTGCTCATTATAGCTAGACATAGGGAGCCATGGTGTGGTCAAAGCTGGTAGAACTGTAAAGCTGGTAAAAGGCTATTAGTTTGACCTTTGACCACACGATGGCGTTGCCAAACAAAAGAAAATAAGAAAAAAAGAAAATACTTTTTAAAATTCTTTGCCAGCATGGTTAAATGATTTTCAATGGTTACAAAAACAACTTCCACACATTTAAGATAACAAATAATGCAAGTGCTATTGCTTTGAGTTCTATTGGTTTGCAGAATAGTAGTTCTTCTACTGCTGACATACCATCACAAAATCGAACATAGGCAATTAAATTAGCATCAATATTGCTATGCGTTGCCTCATCAAGCTGAATTGAAAACAAATTGTCACGCAACTTTCCGAAAAGCTAATGCTGCACATCTTCAGCTAAATCACCAATTCGACGGGCAACAGTATCATTTGATAGAGGTATGGACTGCCATTGTTTGGCAAAATTATCTATAAACATAGTTTCTACAATCTCAATTGCAGTTGGCAGAAAAAGCTCTTCACCAATGGTGTAAGACTTTTTACATCTGGCTATTTGATATGAAACTTTGTAAGAGGCAAGTAAAGCTTTTTCATTCACAGACAAAGTTTTGTTTTAAAATGATTTTTGCTCTTCATATGATTTTAATTTTAATTCGAAGAATTATCAGGGTTTGCTCACGTACTCACTATGAAGCGTTTCCAAATGTCGTTTAAGTTTATTAGGTTTCATGCTGCCTGCTGCCAACATTTTTGAGCAAATAACACACAGGGGCCTTTCTTCTCCATTTACTTCAGTGCTGGTAAACCAAAAAATTAAATATTCTTGAGAATATTTTCTCAAGAGAATTTTTGATTCTATCTTCGGAACCACTGTCGTCTGTGCACTTGTTGATGCTTCACTATCGTCTAACGCTCGCTTACGCCCACTTAAAAATTTATCCATGATTCAGTGTATACATACACTGTATAACTCTACTGCTACTCGAATATCGTGAATTGCAGATAACACGCAAATTACAACATACGCATTCACGATAGAGGTAGAAGGATCGACTCGACTGAGACTTGCTGGAACTGAACGAGATGCAGCATTTATTCACGCCTCGCAGACGGCGTCTAGAATGTTCGGGACAAATCCGAACTTCTTGCGAAGCCGCGAAAAGTGGAAGGACAAGGTGGGAAGAGACAAGGATGTGCTACAAGAGGGTCTACTTTTCGGCCGTTCTGCGCATGACGTCACTCTCGACGCTCAAGACCTGGTCTAACGCTTCTCGCCCCTTAGTCTTTCACAGAATGTCAATTTATGAGGCTATGCATTAATTTATTTGGATATTGATAAGTAGAATTGATATATGCATTATGTGTTGTTTGGTTCAGGTGTTTGAAATAAATCTCGGGTGATAATTGAAGAAAAATGAGAAAATTTTGTATGCTAACGTTTATTGCAATAGATTTCAGTACAACGATAATTTTTAAGTAATTTAAGGTTTCTTATCAAGGTCGTAGTGTAGCTTTAGCGTCAAAATACAATTAAATTAAATAAAAACTAATATTACGATTACGAGAATTGTGATTGACAATTGGGTCGCAAATACTAAAAGGTTGAGAAACACTGGACTAAGGTACTATTACTATGAGTCAGTGGCTACCCCGAGTAAAGAGTGACCCCTATAACAATAAATTATTACAAACAGTACATTAATGATAACTAAGCGTTTATGATAACTATGAAACAATAAGATAATTAACTTGTACATCAAGTATACAGGATGTCCACCGTAGAAATACATGGGGAACGTATGAAGCTAGAAGTCTGAAAATTTGGATTTGAAGATGGTAGGAAGAGAGCTAAAAGATAAAAATATTTTCAATAAGCTGGCGGTTCCGGTTATACCGAAAGTTGACAAGAGCTTTTTTAATTTAAATAGAATGACCACAATTTTAATTTTTGTTCTTAATCTACATTCAATTTTCAACAACTTTCGTAATACATTTGTCAGGCCTAAACCTAATCGTTTTCGAGATATTGATTTTTGTCGCAAAAATTACGCAACCGCAGCAACATTTTGAAAAATCGAATTTTCATAATTAGACTTATGCGATAATGTTCATACTTAATTAAAAATTAGTCGAGACATCGAACTTTTCAGAAATACACCCGGCGAGACATTCTTACATACGTTCCTTACAAAATTGAATTTAGAAATAAGAAAACTTTAAGTGACAAAAGGTGATTTTTTTTAAATAGCACCAACCAAATATTTTTATGTTATCGAATGTGGAATTAAAATCCTCGTTAAACGGTATTGGGTTTCCCTATACCTAAAATGTACATTTTCCGATTATTTAAGCTTTTTCGAGCACTTGTTGCAAAAACGATCCTTTGACAATAAATTCATTTGTTGTAAATTGGGTTGCCTCCCAATTAGTTATCAATTTTGACGATTATGTAACTTAGGTTGGTTGATTTCATATTTAGGGTGAAAAATTAATGCAGGTATCATTTGAAAATCGGTTCCGGTTATATCCGAAGTTGAAAAGCTTTGTTAATTTAAATAGAATGACCCCAATTTTAATTTTTGTTCTTAATCTACATTCAATTTTCAACAACTTTCGTAATACGTTTGTCAGGCCTAAACCTAATTGTTTTCGAGATATTGATTTTTGTCGCAAAAATTACGCAGACGCAGCAACATTTTGAAAAATCGAATTTTCATAACTAGACTTATGCGATAATGTTCACACTTCATTAACCATTAGTTGAAATATCGAACTTTTCAGAAATACACTCAGCGGGACATTATCACATACATTCAAAATAATAAAATACAAAATTGAATTTTGAAAAAATAAGAAGACTTTAAATTTTAAATGACAAAAAGTGGATTTTTTTTAATAGCACCTACCAAATATTTTTATCTTATCGAATATAGAATTAAAATCCTCGTTAAACGGTATTAGGTTATATCTAAAATACCCTATACCTAAAATGTATCCTTTTTCGATTATTTAAGGTTTTTCGAGCTCTTGTTCCAAAAACGATCGTTTGACAATACATTCATTTGTTGTAAATTGGGTTGCCTGCACGTTCTACTTACTATTTGTTGGTATCGACCATGATAATAAATACATTCATAGTATCAACATTGGAGTAATTATTAGTTGCCATTTTAGAACACAGTAATGAGTAATGACTTATACCTGCATTAATTTTTCACCCTAAATATGAAGTTACATAATCGTCAAAATTGATAACTAATTGGTAGGCAACCCAATTTACAACAAATGAATGTATTGTCAAAGGATCGTTTTTGCAACAAGTGCTCGAAAAAGCTTAAATAATCGGAAAGGGATACATTGCAGGCATAGGGAAACCAAATACCGTTTAATGAGGTTTTTAATTCTACATACATTCGATAAGATAAAAATATTTTGTAGGTGCCATTTAAAAACAATCACTTTTTGTCTTTTAAAGTTTTCTTATTTCTAAATTCAATTTTGGAAAGAATTTATGTAAGAATGTCTCGCCGGGTGTATTTCTGAAAAGGTCGATGTCTCAACTATTTGTTAATGAACTATGAACACTATCGCATAAGTCTAATTATGAAAATTCGATTTTTAAAAGGTTGCTCCGGTTGCATAGTTTTTGCGAAAAAATTATAGTAATATCTCGAAAACGATTAAGTTTAGGCCTGGCAAATGTATTACGAAAGTTGTTGAAAATTGAATGTAGATTAAGAAAAAAAATTAAAATTAGGGTAATTTTATTTAAGTCAACAAAACTGTCTGTCAACTTCCGGTATAACCGAAATCGCCAGCTTATTGAAAATATTTTTATCCTTTAGTTCCCTTTCTACCATATTCAAATCTTTTCAAATTTTCAGACTTCTAACTTTATCCGTTCACAATATATTTCCTATTGACAATCTACGGTTGACCCCTCTATGTAGAGTAGAAACCAACTCACTTTTCTAACTTTCTTTTCAGTAAAAGTGTCATAATTTCCTGCATGCTTTGCGGAGATTTGAAGTTCGTCTCTTTCAATAGACAGGATGTCTAAATCTGATTGTCTGTAAAAACATGCATACTGTTATTATCTCGGAAAAACTAGAATCTGTACCACTCAACTTTATTAATATTAATTCTGTTAATTCCTTAGAAATATTTTTTGATTTCTATAAATCTATCTTTTTTGTTTTTCTATATCTTTTGTTCTTAAAAACAGGTGTTATATTCCATTTTGTCGCTAGAAGTCCAGAATTTTCTTGTGCAGAATTAAATGAGTTTACTTTTCTTAAATTTCTTAGACTGTAGGCTTCCGCGGTCGGTATTCATACTTCTTGGGTTTCCGGTGATCAACGCGTCGACGAAGAAACTCTCCCTTAACGTTTCGCCGTTCCTTACAGGCGACATCTTCTGAACTAAATGGTATGATTCGCTAAGTCGGTTCAGTTTATATAAGGAGTGGAGTTGGGGACCGGTAGGTGGCGTCGGGTCGGTTATTGATCATTCATCCTGAGGGGGAACCCTGTACCTCTATTGAGATTATTAGGATGTTTATAGATGTCTACTGTTACTAGGATTTTTCTAGGATAATAGTGGGATTCGCGAGCTAGGATTTGATTACATAGGATTGTGTGCCCAGGTTTCAAGTGTATGGCCAGCAAGTGCTGATTATATACATTTTAAGACGAATTTTATATTGTGGGGGCGTTGGAATAGAGATTCATACGATCAGTAACGCCTTGGATGTAGGGTAGGAAGGCTACGGATTTGATTTCCTGCCTAGGATTATGTGTTGGGTTAGGATTTGCATTTTTCAAACGTGTTATGGTGTTTTTTGGATATTTTTGAGAGGATAGTTGTTACGTGTTAGGATGTTTTGGGAAGTTGATGGAGCTCCTTTTTCAATTAGATAGGATCGGAGATAAGCAATGGTCGCTGAACAAGCAGATTGATGACTGCTGGCTTTTGAGCTGGGTGATGATGAGGATGGAAGTTTACACATCGGTTGATACCATCATACGCACGATTGGCAGGATCATAATTAGGTCATTATGGTTATAATAATCATTTCGCCAGACTAAAAAACCTCATATCACTTTCCAAAATCAGTAGTGGTGTTTTTTTTGCCATTTATTATAAGTATAAGTTAAAGGTGAAATAAGGTGTTACTGAGGTATTTCGTATATAGATTCTGTGAAAAATTACTTCTAACAGAAATCCATCAACCCATGCAATTGAATGAAGTTGAGTAAAGTTTGATTTTGACGATTTCATCAGATGATATTTTTAAGTACTCTATTAAATAAACAATAAAATTCTCGGTAATTTCTTTTTTTTTGAAAGGAGTATTTTGTATTATTAGTTTTAATTATTAATTTTGCACTACTTTATGGGAGTACACAACTATCATGATGATAACCATTAAGACACGAGTATGAGAATTACGACATGAGCTTAGCGAGTATCGTAATGAATACGAGTGCCTTAATGGCCGTTACGTGAAAGTTGTATACACTATTTTTTCTACGACTAGTAATGAAAAATAAGCATATTATTTTCAAAACTTATTCTAAATTTTATCATAAATAAAACAGAAATGTCAATAAGTCTGAAAGATTATTCGTTTTGATTGATAATTACATTCTGGATGCTACAGTTATTAAAATGCACTTGCGGTACTGCAGACAGTTTTGTATTAGTATCGGTGGATGTCATTGTTGATGGAATAAAGTTTATTGAGTTGTTAGTTTGACTGTAATCAATCGAATTCAAAATGTGATTTCCTACGTTGATCTTATTTTGAATTGACTCGTCAATGTAGTTTCCGGTCACTGCTGAGGATTTCCATCCACCGTACCTTTTTAGTGAGTTTACGTCACCACCAGTATCAATTAATATTGTGGCAGAGCTGCGGCGAAAGCAATTCCTTTCCCCATCTTTCCAAATTTGTTGATTGTTACGTTTTGTACAGTGCATTTTCCGTTTACGTAATTGATAAAAAAATATGGGGTTATTCAATTTTGTGAACGAAGATTCATGTATTTGCCCACCACGAATACAATCCCAAATTGTCTACAATAACAATTAAATTAATTTGTTGCCTCTATCTCAAAAGTTAACATTTCGCTATTCTTTCCAAGCAGCGCCTCCAGATCTTACTGTTATTTTCTGGTTCTGTACCTAAAAGTCCAAACTATGTTTTGGTTCTTAAACAATCTTAAATGTATCCGACGCTATCCGCTGTTCTATGGTTGCAAAGCTTAACAACAAGTCTCATACGATGATCAACAGAATTATCTGTCCCACTGATTATAACTAATTGAATTTGTTCAATTACATTTTTTGTGATCTTACATGACTCTTTTATGTATTTCTACCTTTGTTCCTATTTTGCATTGTATGTGTATTTGCTACTATTTGGCAAGTTTGAGAAACACTTGGTTAATCGTTAGTTTATCCACAACTAATAGTAATAGAACGTAGTAATATAGAACGTAATTTAAATCACAAGGCAAAAGGGAAAGGAAAACTCTATAATATTGTGTACGTAAACAGCAAGTTTTACTGCGTGGAGTAGGCAACCCAAATTACAGGTTTTAGTTTTAATTTTCAAAGTAATACAGTTTAATCAATATCAAAATAATCATTGAAAAATACACTTCATTCCCAACAAGATTTTTTTTAATTGTAGTGCATGTGTTATACGCAATACTTCTTAAATAAACTCAGAAACTGTTGAATTCAGAGAAATTTTATTCAGAAACATTTAGAAAACCATTTTTTCTGCAATTCACATATTTTACCATTTCAAATATATTTTTAAAAGTATTTATTACAAACAAAACAACTTTAATTTGCCCACTTTTATATTTAATATAAATTATAATAAAATATATTGTACATTATTGGTTGCCTAAATACAATAAAAAGATCGCAAGATATAATAATATTCTTTATTGGCATAAAAAAAGATACAATGGATTTCTCAAATAGAAACCAAAGGCAGTGCGAGGAGGATACTGGATCTTGGAAATGGTAAGAGCTACAGACTCGGTTAAATGCAACAATATGGGGGTGTTTATCTAAGCTGCCCAGACCTTGCATCGCCTACTAGATATCCTGGAAAAATTGAAAATCGTCATTTTCTTCAAATGTGAATGGTTTCCATATTATTTATCGTATCAAAAACTTTCGAGGAAAAAAGTTGTAGATATCTAAACATTCTGTAGGACAGATAATAAAAATATTTTTTACCTTGCACCAGTTTCGAGATGTGAGCCAAAGTTGTATTTTTTAAATGGAAAGCATAGTTGATTTTGACATTATTAAATTACTTGATTTTTCCCTTTCTAATGATATAAGATTCGAGGTATTTATCTTTCATTGTTTAAAAGATATGAAGAAAAATCATATTCCACACAGATTTTAACCCACATCACAATGTCCATGATTAAGAACTGAATGTTTTGTTTTCCAAACAAAAGACTGCATATCTGGTATTTATTATCTTTTGTGCTTTAGTAGATACAAAAAAATTGTTGCAAATCATTAATACTGTTATAACTCATTCCGTATACCACATTTTTTTACTTTATGGCCCAACAAAAAAAAGAAAAAGTCTAGTGGGAACAAATCCGGGGATCTCGCTGACTGTATGGCGAACGCTACACGCTCAATATTTATCGCGATATTTGGATCACGATATTGGATCGTGATCCATATCACGACGTGATCCACATCACGATCCAATAT
>JAWQRJ010001063.1:0-17167 GCA_033557515.1 Diorygopyx duplodentatus
ATTTTAATAAACCCTATATTTTATATTTAACTTTTTTTTCCAGCTATCTTATTTTAGAAAATAATCGACCGTTTCCATACATAAAAGCGACCCTGTATTGATATAATGATGATGTATGTTCACAGTTGCAATGAAAATACTAATGATGACACGTGTGAAACGAAACTGATGTATATGCATAGATCCGTTGATCCGACTGTATAATAATCAACTATTATGAATATTGGTTAGTGTTATCAACATAATATAAAAAATAATACGGAGTTATACTTATTTTATGTGTAAGTAACTTTGCCATATTGAAAAGGATGATAAAGACCGACAGGTAAACCATTGAGGAACTATTGTACCCCATAATTTCTCCGTTGGAGTTCAAGGAATTCCTTGAGAATTATGCGGAATTAGTTGGAATTATAGGGGTTATGAGAAATTATTAGGAGTTATAAGGGAATTATTTGTACTGGTTGATTCATTTTCAATGATACTGCATGGGAAACTTCATTATATAACGAGATATAAGAATACTGCTACCGACGTTGTGACCGTTTGCTTAATTTGATGGTGGAGCCCAAGTGTTATTTCATTTATTGGTAGTAAAAACTACTCTTCATTTTTCTTTTAACCAGGGAACTTCACTATAAACCTTTTTGTTGAATATTTCTTTAAACCCAGTCAAAATAGACTTAATAAGTAAATGTTTGCTTGGTGATGTCGGTCTCTCAGTGATTGGCTTCAAGATACACATAAGTCAATGCATTTTGCTGTTTCTATGATACGGCGAGAGTCCATAAATCATGCAAATGGTTCTTATTTTTGTATGACCACAATCAAAGCTTTCAGTACACCTTTCAGTACACCTAAAAGTAAGAAGAAAATAGTGAAAGTAAAATAAAATAATTCTTAATTTAGATTTTACTATATCGTGTGTTACTAAGATGTTACGTGTTCTAGGAATTACAGAAAAATTATTGAAACTATTGAAGAATTAGAAGAAATTTCCCGGAATTCTAATGAATTTCCGGAATTACTTCGTCAGTATAGAAATTTATTCAATGAAAAAGAATTATTGTGTATAACTTTGGTCATCTATTGGTTTATCCCTCATTAAAGATTGAGATACTCATTTAGACCTTTTGGTCAAGGTGAAATGGAAGATGGTTTGCAGTTGTTACTCTGGCAACTTAACCTTCACACCCAGACATATGTTCAGATTATAAGACTGTTGTGAATAGTATCATTATTATTATCCGAAAGTGTTAGTTTGTGTAGTGTCTGTCGAAAATGATGAAATTCGGAGAATCAGTTTTCTTAATAATCATTAGAAACGTAATATATAATCCGCTGTAGCAGTGTTCTACTTTTAAAAGTGCGCACAACTGCGATATTAACACCTGTATGTAAACTAGCCTGTAACTTCTTATTTTGCATTAAAAGTCGCGTTAACAGTTAGGTCTTTGTAATGTTATTGCCCCGAGAAGTGAGGCCCTGGTGGGGCTCAGGAGACGTTCGATATATTTTCCACGATGGTCGCACAAGAATCCGTTGAACCTGGTTCGCCACTCGCGTAGAATAACGATTAATATTGCACAATTATATTGGAAAACGGAAAAATACCGTCGCATAGCTGTTTACAGTCAATTCTGCGACCTTGGTGGTCTATAATGGGTTCTTAGCTCACGTTACTTTACGGTTGCTCACCTGGCGTTATTATTTATACTACCAATCGTGCTGGTTCGTGCCAAGACCTAGGAGGCATTTACGAAACCGTGGTAGAGGATCTATTCAATACTGTTTTTCCAATGTTCTTGCGTTGTATTTATATTAACATCCTTACATTTTTTGAAACACTGTATAATATTGATCCACTGTATACGTATAAGGTATCACAGTAGGGTGTGTACAACATGCCGGATGGGTACATAATTTTAAATTAAACACAAACAGCATTTGGGGAAGATTGGTCTACCATGTGTTTCACAGTAATACGACTAATAAATAAATAAATACTTTTTATTACCCAAAAATGTATTTGTATCAAGATAAACATACTTTGAATATTAAGCGTTAGTGATATGAACACAAAATTGCAGGTGGCCAATATATCTGATAATTTAGGTTTAGAATTTATGGAGAAATAGAATGGACAATTTTAAAATATTCAATAAAGCCGAGCAAGTGACTCGGTAAGTTTATAAATAGGCATTGGAAAAGGTAGGATGATGTTGTAGGAAGCAAAATTCATCTAATCATATAAGTGTCCTTAAGCATATATCTGGAGTAAAAAGAGGATATTTTTAACATGAAGAGTCATTGATGTGAGTACAATATTATAATATTCCGTGTACTTGATGTATCTCAAGAACGAAAAATAAGCTTCCATTAAACATTTCTTTCTTCATATTCTTGGAATCTCTTCTCTTCAGAAAGACGTTCATAAAACGTTGTTAGTAGTAGAAATTGAATCAAAAAATAATTATCGAAATCATTTATTATAGGAATCCTAGAGCGATGAACCAGAAATTTAATCTTCATATATCAAAGTACAAACCCAAAACGACAATGTTCAAAGATCGTAATACTCAGATAATAACGAACATACACCAAATCCTCGAACGATGGAAATTATATTTTACAGAACTCCTGAAATTAAGCTCATCTGCCGATAGCAATTAGAAAGCCCTAGAAAAACAAACCAACCTATTACGAATTGCTAATAAATAAGATATGGTGATTAATAGCACTGGTGTGCAGAATTGAAAAAAATCGAAGATCGACGTGAGCTAATTATGTGTCCAGTGCCCAAAAAATCCTCTGTATTATCAGCGCCACGGCGGAATTTCATTATTATGCATAGCAAATAAGGTATTAACAAAAATATGAAGAAAGCGCCTGAAAAAATATAGTGGGGAGGTAACCGATGAATGCCAAAGAGCTCCAAAGGAAATATGTAAGAGCGACATGTGAGACAAGAGAAGGAAAGGAAGACCAAAAGTAAGGTGGAGAGACAAGTGAATGATTGGAACAGAGTGGCAAAAAAGATAGAAAAAACACTACGGTATGAAGAGGCAAAGTCATAGATCATCAGTGTTCGATATCAAAATCGACTGTTCAAACATGTACTGTAAGTTGTCTATATAATTACATATAAAATTAAGTTATCCCTTTTTAGGATTCTCCGGACAAGTAAAAACAATGTATTCAAGAACAGATTCCCTGCGCTTTAAGAGTTGGAAGCAGCAACAGAGCGAGAAATATGCAACATAATACAAATCGAACAGGATCGTGTTTTTGACTATATGAAATGCGGAGAGAATTTGTGTTTAGAAGCATTGTTCAATTATATACTATTTTTAAAAAATAAATTGCGTAAGAACAAATACTGTGTTAGCGTTTATACATTTTTTCTATGTTTGCATTCCATTCGTCATTGGATGTAATCGCCGGAACAAAAATATTCCGCCGGAGTTCAATATTGCTCGGTGAACAATATTGAACATTTTTGATTTGATTAGAGTGGGGTTTTGCAATATTTTTGATTGGACGACTGAAAAATAATCTAATAATCAAGACGTTTAATCAACGGTTGCGGTAACACTATTGAAGATTTTCTTTTAATGTACCTTTTTAAGTAAGTTGATTAATAAATAATAGATTTTGCCATTTTTTACAACAAATCGTCCAATGAAGAATAGATTTAGCTGAAGTTTTGATTTTGTGTTTTGTATCTCTGTTTAGTAAATTACCCAATTCGGCATGCATTTGATTTTAGTTCTTTTTGTTCCGCCACTGAACGGTACAAAAATGTTTGGTTGTTTCCAAGATGTCAACGTCCTGGGTATATTGGGTTGCCTACACTCGTGATCACGTGGGGTTCGGGAATTTATGAAAGCTCGGTATAATCATCCAGCAAAGTTGGCCAGGATAATACTTAGCATCCTACATCCATTAGCATCCATAGGCCCAACTGAGCTGCAACGTATAAAAATGTGTGTTTAGTATTTTAAAAATAATATATTCTTTTTATTTATAAAAGATTCTAATACCCGCTTATGGTTTTTGAAACATTTTGACAGTAAGGCCCAGTTGTATAAAGCGTTGTTAAGTTCGTGATCAAGTTAACAATGAGCTTAGCCAATCACGTTAGAGCATTTTGAAGTTTCAGACTCAAATTCTCCAATCAGATTGCTTAACAATATTGTTAACTTGACGACGTACTTAACAATGCTTTATACAACCGGGCCTAAGTTTTTACGTTGTTATTTCGCTTTAAACTTTAGTTAAGATTTTCATATTGTAGATTCAGCTGATGATGTAATGAAACTGCGAAACTGGTCATGGTTAAATTAAGTTGAAACGACAAGAAAAGAAGTTAAATCAACGATTAAATTGTTTTACGAAAATAATTCTGTATGGAATTCGTTTTAAGAGGAAAGTTTCGTTTGTGTGACGCACAGAATACGTTGAAATTATTTCTAATGTAAAAGTGCTTTATACTGGGTGCCTACAGTAAACCGTCCGTTAGAAATATATGGGGAACGGATAAAGCTAGACGCCTGAAAATTTGGATTTGAATATTGTAGGAAGAGAACTAAAAGATAAAAATATGTTCAATAAGCTCGCGGTTCCGGTTATACCGGAAGTTGACAACAGCTTTGTTAATTTAAATGGAATGATACCAGTTTTAATTTTTTTTCTTAATCTACATTCAATTTTCAACAACTTTCGTAATACATTTGCCAGGCATAAACTGAATCGTTTTCGAGATATTGATTTTTTTCGCAAAAATTATGCAACACCAGCAACATTTTGAAAAATTGAATTTTCACAATTAGACTTATGTGATAATGTTCATACTTCATTAACCATTAGTTGAGACATCGAACTTTTCGTGCATTCCTTACAAAATTGAATTTTGATATAAGAAAACTTTAAATGACAAAAATTGATCTTTTTTAAATGGTACCTACCAAATGTTTTTATCTTATTCAATGTAGAATTAAAATCCTCGTTAAACGGTATTCCCTATACCTAAAATGTATCCTTTCCGATTATTTAAGGGTTTTCAAGCTCCTGTTGCAAAGGCGATCCTTTGAGAGCATTCATTTGTTGTAAATTGGGTAACCTACAAATCACTTCGTCCGTTCAAATATTTTTGTCCAAAAATCTTGTTCCTCTTATAGGCGGACTAGAACCATCTCATAGAATTTTTGTCTTTGCCCTGCGTCTTGTGGATGCATCCCTGCAGTTAGTGAAAATTTAAATGGATTAACCCGTTTTTCCTTAAAATCTTCTGCATTGAGCAAACTAGATTTGTCCAAATCACCTACGGCGGCACGAAGTCAGGCGTTTGGATTAGCATGAACATAAGATAAAGCCATAGTGACCCTTATAGGGTATGACAGTGTTCTCGTCATTCGTGACTGGTTTAACTTTTCGTATTGCTCCAGTTGCTTTCTCATGAAAGAACTAAACATGTGAAATATCTTGATAACTCGATTTCCAAATGATACCTTCATTAATTCTTCACCCTAAATATGAAATTAACCAATCTAAGTTACATAAACGTCAAAATTGATAACTAATTTGTAGGCAACCCAATTTACCACAAATGAATGTATTGTCAATGAATGTATTGTTAAATAATCGGAAAAAAATACATTTTAGGTATAGTGAAACCTAATACCAGTTAATTCTACATTCGATAAGATAAAAATATTTGGTAGGTTGGATTCTTATTTCTAAATTCAATTTTGTAAAGAATATATGTAAGAATGTCCCGCCGGGTGTATTTCTGAAAAGTTCGATGTCCCAACGAATTGTTAATGAAGTATGAACATTATCGCATAAGTCTAATTATGAAAATTCGATTTTTCAAAATGTTGCTGCGGTTGCATAATTTTTGCGAAAAAATTCAATATCTCCAAAGCGATTAAGTTTAGACCTGACAAATTTAGTACGAAAGAGGTCGAAAATTGACAGTAGATTAAGAAAAAAAATTAAAATTGGGATCATTCTATTTAAATTAACAGTTGTTGTCTACTTGTAACCGGAACCGCCAGCTTATTGAACATATTTTTATCTTCTAGTTTTCTTCCTACCGTATTCAAATCCAAATTTTGACTTCTAGCTTTATTCGTTACCCATATATTTCTAATGGACGATCTACGGTATACACCCTGTATGACAGAAAATATTGCCCGTAATGTTAAAAAAGTATAAGAAATCAACATTATCAAAGTTTCCACAAACAGACTTTTTTAGCAGAATTTAACATATTTTTTTGACAGTATGTTACACGGCAGGAAATATCTGTTAGACAATTACTGACTTACTGTATTTTTCATTGTTCCATTATTGTCTTACTTATGGAATTATATTAACTCTATACGTTCAAGAAATACTTTATTTTATTTCATCTAACAAAAAAGTACCGAATTGCCAGATTACTGTATAAAGCTTTAATCAATATTCATAAAAAACAGAGACAATTTATTTTGGAATTATTGTGCAAGTATTTTTTAATAAACAATGTCAAGGGGAAGCCTTAAATTTCCTCGACATTGTTTATGATGTATTTTGCACCAATAAAGATGATTATTAATAAATATTATTTAAAAAATTACGCCAACAAATAATACTCTTTAATTCACCTGGTTATTTTAGTTTACTAAAAATAAAATAATTTACTAACCATTAATGAATATTTTATTGCCGGCTAGCAATAAAATTTTAAAGGATAGGAGGGAACTAAAATGCATCTATAAGAATGATTGTCATTTTTCTTTGTTGACATACCGGTGACACTGCCCGTGAAATTCTATATTTATTTGAAATTGCTGTAACTAACCACCTGGCTAATAAAAGTGGTAGAAATAGGGAACCCAAGAGGCCGAAAAGTCTAAAGCCCAACATTACGAGAAGTATAAATATGATTCTGGTTTCAATTTTAAATGTCTATTATAACATTGATTTCGAAAACTCTTTCCATGGATTACAGATTCATTACGCAACAGATTTTTTTAGTCTTACACAAGTATTGCCATGTTTACAATCAACTCTCAGACCAGTGGACAATAATTACCCTAATCAAAAAACGATCATAAAACCCAGCTCATTAAGAAGTTGTTACATTCAAGCGGAAACACTATAAAGGTGGAATCACAACTTAAATACCTGTGTAACGGTATTTATTTACTGGATGTTAACGACTTTTTATCAACTCTTCCAGTGTATATTATACTTTCTAACGCTCTACAAGCAGCAGCAAATGTTCATCAATCACTTTATGTAATACCACCAGCAATTCTATCGGGTGATCTGGGGAATTGCGGCGACTTTCGTTTACACCGACAATCGCGAGAATTTCACATAATCGCCCATGGTTTTGCAACGTCAATACCTCCATTTTTACAGTTGTAAGCTGTGCGTTGCGCCAGTTCTCTTGTAATCACTACGGTCGCAACTGTTTGAACTCGTTTGTGCACCCATTCATCGAGATAGTGTCAACGACTGTACAGATGGCATGAATTAACTAGCTTGAGTATCTTTTCTAGGTGAGCAAATAATGCGCACTCGACCAAATGTGGATAACACCATCAAAGCAGATTAAGATCAAAACGTCGTTTCAAAGATACGTGTCTTCTGAATATCGAAGTTGATAGACTTGTGTTTTAAAGATGTCGTGTTCTTACAATTTCTACTCAGCTTTAATTCCTGATTTGTTTTAGAGTGTGCTTATCAGATCTTGAACGGTTCATTACTTGTTTGAGTGTTTAGCCTAAGATATATTTCGGAATATGCCCACAAATTATGTTCCCAGAGCTATTAAAAATTTGGGTAAAAGAATAGACTATTCTTAGTATTCTTTTTAGGTGGCGGAGCAAGAAAATTGTGGACGTTAATCTACTCTCTCGTTAAGCTCCCGATCAACTTTCTAAGAAATATGATACAATTTCTATGTCAAACAATATTAGTTGTTTTTTACAGCAGCCAGAGCCACTGCTGTAAGCTGCATTATAATATTATCTGTACACAATACAGATATCTTGTGTTCTGGTTCTGACATTAGTATTGTATTGTAGATATTATTACAATTGTATTTTACGTGTGTAAACCGATTGGTAGCAACACAAATAAGGATTATCTATATTCCGAGTAGACGAACATTAAATTACTGTTTGCCTTGAGTTCTTTTTTCCGTTTGTTACATGTATTTTTAACATCGATGCCATCCTTTTGCTTGAAATTGAAACCAAGTTTTACAATTGTACGCTAGATCATCATAAAGAACTTTAGCACTTAACCACCTTAGGGCTTCAAGGATATTAGCAGCATGAATGAATCTTTATACATCGCAGGTGCAAACATAATGGAAAATAAAAATTTTACTTGTGAAGAGAATTTTTAATTAAGTATTTTTATATCTAATACTATTACTAAACGAGCTAAAATTGTATATTTATTTATTTGTCCGTACCGCCTTTGGAACGCAGCTATTAGCGTCGCTGATGCTTTTCTAAATCCTGTATCGTCAGTGATAGAGAATTTAGAGATTCTGGGGTGAATAATAGATTGAAATCTGAACTTTCAATACAATCATTTTAAGAGATAAAATGAGTTTTTGTTCATTATAATAGCTGGCGGGCATAGTGAGCCATCGTGTGGTCACAGCTATTAGAACGGACTGCGAGTTAGCGGACTAGCGAGGTCTGTCTGTTGTACGATTATTTTGTAATAATTCAAATTTTGCTATTTCGTAAAATTGTTTATTCAGTTGTTTTATATGTAGTCACATAGTTCTAATTAGTTATTTTGAATAGTGTAGAACAAAAATGTCTAGAAAAAGTAGAAACATACAAGCTTTCGTCTACTCTAGCGAAAATTCGTTTGGTGCTAGAGATTCCAGAGAGGAATTGTTGAAAGATCAGTTTTTGTTCGTTATGAAGAAGCGAATTGTATTGATACAGAATTTGAAACCGCTAATTAATAACTGCAGTTTTGCAGGCCGATTTGGTTAATGAAAGGAAATTAGAGCGATTACAAGAAGTTGCCTTAGAAATCGATTAAATATTCTATAAAACTAAATTATATTATGTACAATTCTTTAAATACCAAACCTGAAAGGAAGGTTCATTCAATCCTCAACTAGTTGCTCTAATTTTTCATGCGGTGTTAAATAGCCTAAAATTAATTTGCCATCTTTTAATGGAGATCTGTTGCTATGGGCAAATTTTGTTGACCTTTTTAAAGCTTTAGTTCATAATAACGAGAATTGTCAAGTATTAAAAACATCAATACTTATTATCATAGATCCCTTAACTGGTGAAGCCTTAAGGCTCATTCGAGAGTCACCATTAACGGAAGGTAATTATGCTATGGCATTTGACACTTTGTTGAAGCGGTACCAGAATAAAAGTGGAGTGGATTTTTGCAACTCATTATTGGGAAACAGTTTTAAATGCGCCAAATATAAAAACTCGTTCGTGTGGGGTTTGATTGATATTTTCGCGGAAAATATTGCGGCTCTAAATTTGATGAAATTGCCAACTGAACATTGGGATTTTCCTTTGTTTAATCTTCTTTTGAAAAAGGTAGATTCAAATACTCGTCCGCAATTTGAAGTGAAGTTTGCTGATATTGAATTGCCAGTATACAAGGATTTAGAATTTTTTATTATATATCTCAATCGAGAGCCCTTCAAACTTCGTTAACTAGTGAAAGTTGCATTATTTATTCTTATTCTTATTATTCTTCAACAGTTTTGGACTCTTGGTGCGAAAAGAAATTTTCGAAGTGTTATTGGCGCTTGTGTAGAGTGTTTTCGCGTATATCCAAGGACCTATGAACCACCAACAGGTAATTTGCCAAGTTCAAGAATATCCCAAGTGAAACCATTTTGTGTCGTTGGAGTGGATTTTGCTGGACGCTTCAAGGTTACACTTTCCAAGATTCGTGGAATTAAATGCCAGAAGGCTTGTCTTTGTTTGTTTGTTTGCTATGCCACAAAGGCAGTCCATCATTTTAGGCCGCATTGCGTCGTTTTATAGCGCGCCGTGGAAGATGTTCTGCGATATACACTGATTGTGGCACAAATTTTGTGCCACAGTTGTTGAGTTAGCAAGGTTAATGCATAGCGCTGCTGAGAGTGAAAAAGTACAGAGGTTATTAGCAACGAATGTTTGAACTAAGCATGAATTTTGGTGATAAAAGGATTACTTTTTTGTTCATACCCCACTTATAGGTATGTGGGGTATGAATGGTTCTCGCATGCTTACTGTAATAAACTGTCTAATAAACTGGAAAGACCAACCCAACCCGGTAAAAATTCGACATTTTTCATCTACAATGAAACGTAATACATAATATACGGTATATTTAATATTAAATGTATCTGTATAAGTTCACCCAATTGCATTTTTACACGGTCTTTTTTGCACGGTTTTGATTTAACACGGTTTACAAAAAAAATTTGATTCAAATTTTAAATTTTTTTAAAATTATTGCCGTTAACTGTAATTTCCTAGAAATTGCAGTGTTCTACAGGGTTCTTTCGGGGAATACCCCGAAATACATCATTTGTTGAAACAAGCAAATGTACTTGTCAGAGTGTTTTATGTTAGGCTTTTGTCTAGTTTCAATAAAATTGGACGTGTTGTGTAAAAGATTTTTGTATTGATAAATTTTAACGTGATAAGAAAATAAGGTAAGCCATATTTTTCTATTAGCGAAGCTTTTTTTATTGATTTTTTTGAAAAAAATTAATTTGTCCTTGAAGAAAAATGTCAGAAACTGCAATTGCAAAACAAAAATGGAAAACCATTTCTTTAGGAACGAAAATCGAAATTTTGAATCGACTTCGAAATGGAGAAGGTTCAACGTCTCTAGGCAGAATTTTCGGTTTGAACGAAGCTACAGTAAGAACTATTCAGAGAAATGAATCTGCAATTAGTCAATCTGTAGTTTCTAGAACAAAACTGTCTGCTAAATCTTCATCATACACTAGAGATTCTATTAAAGAAAAAATGGAAAAGCAATGGTAATGTGGATAGAGGAAAATAGCAAAAAAAGGATACCAGTAGACGGAACCACTATCAAACAGAAAGCAATAAGAATTTATAAACAGATAAACGAACAAGAACCTTCTACATCGGCGCAATCAACTCATGATAAGAGTTTTTCTGCAAGCACAGGTTGGCTAACGGGATTTCTCCAAAGACATGTACTTCATAACATAAAGATCAAGAGCGAAATTGCGTATGGAGATGAGAAGGCTGCTAAAGAATTTCCTCCGAAACTTGCAAAAATAATTGCGTATAGTGGATACGTTACAGATCAGGTATTCAATGCGGACGAAATTGGTCTTTGTTGGAAGAAAATGCCGAACGGAACATATGTGGCCAAATCGCAAAAGAGTGCTGGTGGTTTTAAAGCACAGCAAGATCGAGTTACATTTTTATTTTGTTGTAACGCTTCAGGAAACCGGATACTGAAACCCTTGCTTGTCAATCGCGCACACAAGCCTCGAGGAATGAAAGGTGTCGATTTTGATAAATTACCGGTTTATTGGATGGCGAATAAAAAAGTTTGGGTAACGACTAACATTTTTTATAGAATGGTTCAATAAATATTAGGGTCGATCAAAAAGTAAGGTTACAAAATCTGCTGTGAAGCATAGCGATTTTGTAACCTTATTTATTGATCATCCCTCGTATTTTGTCCCAGAAACTAGAAGATATATGAAGGAAGAAGGCATGGAATTCAAAGTTCTTCTGATAATAAATAATGTACCTGGCCATCCAGAGTTGAAACATGAAAATGTACAATTTTTGTTCCTGCCACCAAATAGTCATCCCTAATCCAACCGCTTGACCAAGGAATTATCGCAACAATCAAAACTTACTACATCAAGCGAACATTCCAATATATTTTGGAAGCAATGGACAAAGCTAAAACCCTTACAGTAACTGATACCTGGAAAAAGTTTTCTGTTAAGGATTGCGTAACACATGTTGCTTTGGCATTAGCTGAATTACGTCCGACAACCTTAAACGCATGTTGGAGAACGATTTGGCCGCAATGTGTTAAAGTAACAATTACGTGGTTCCAAATACGAACGAGTATCGATCTATAATCACTTTGACCCAAGCAGTTGGTAGAGAGGGTTTTGATGACTTGGCTGTTGAAGACATCGATGAACCAGGTTCACACGACAAAGTTCTTGAAGACGAAATAATACAGGTTGCCTTAGAGAATGTTGAATTTACAGAAAGCAGTGATAGTGATGAACCAGTTCAACTCACTGCAAGTTTAGTTCATGAACGACTTCAACCTGCAAATAAATTAGGAAACCTTTTCATCACAAGCGATCCCATTACCGAAAGAGCTACTCAATTCTGCTGTGAATTGAAGTTGTATATGGCTCGTTATAAAGAATTATGTAAAGATCTGTCAAAAACTGGATCACAACAGCTCATAACAGATTTTTTGTTACTAGAGATATCGAATAAGTACGAGAGAGTTCTCTTCTGGTTGAAGATATCATGGACAGAACCCCAATATTGCAAAGTGCTAATGACACAAAATATTCCGAGTGATGATAGTGATTTTCAACCCATTCTGCGCAAATGAACGCGTCTTATGTCTAATGATGACAGCGAATAAAGTTATTGTTTACTAATCACCTTCACCTGTTTTCAATTTCAGGTTCTTGGATTTTTGTTAATTTTTATTTTGTTTTATTTTTACTTTAAAAATTAAATTAAATGTACATAATGTCTTATTTTCAGAAAAGATAAAGTAATAACAGTTTTGATGATACAATTTGATCCAGTAAATTGTATTCCTTGGAAGAGAGAGAGAGTGTGTGATAGACTGTGGTAGATAAGTATCAGTGTGCTGTTTTCTAGTCTCTCTGAAAGGGGCATCCTGTCCTCATCACTTCACTTGCTACTGTCTTCTACAAAAAAAAGGATCATCCTTCTTCAGACTTACAAAAACTGAGAACTCTACTTCTATCTAATTCGACAAATTATTAACTCTCCATGCATATTTAGATTAATTTAATAAGGCTTCTGCAGTAGAATCTTTTTGTTTACCAATCCATCATTAGATGTTCTTCATATTAATACTTTCAGAACTTGTTGGCTTTTTTTAAATTTATCAGCAAATTCAAAAAGTATGATGTGGCTCTAGTAAAACTTCATTAAGTTTGATTTGGCAATATACTTGTTTTTATAACATTAAATATATTCATTGTGATCTGATATCATCAAATCATCAAAATTGAACTACAAATCCTAAACAAATAAATACTTTATATTTTTCTTGCACCACTTACGTTTATCAACATTCAGTCTTTTCATTTCTCTCTCAGCAGCACCAATGCAAACTTCCGTGTATTCACTGACTATGTCCGGTCTGGAAAGCAAAGCTTTTATAGGGTTCTTCGAAGCTTCCCTTCTTCTTTGCACCCGCACCGTTCTTCTCTGCACCAGCAGATTTTGACTACTTCTGGTAACGGCATCAAGATCGTTCACTGTTAACGTCAAAGCTTCTACGGCTTCTATATCTTCAGTCTTTTTGAAAAAGCTCGTGAAGGTATCGTCGTCAGGCTTGAGCACTTTGACCTTTCTGCCAGAGGATCTCAACGAGTCCAAATCTGAAAGTATAATTTACCAAATTATCAATTACGAAATATGCAGGAAGTGGGTGGTTTTTGAAAACGCTTTGTTTGGGGAATTTTATTACCTGCTGAGTCATCGTTTAACCCTGTCCCAGGAACGGAAATGCTCCTTTTGAATGTGATTTCTTCTGGTGGGGATGGGCTACCCGATGAGAGCGATTCAGAATCGTCATTTTTGATACCTGCAAAGAAACGAACGACAAACGTACAATTAGTTTTAATCGGAATTTAAATTACAAAACCCGCAGGTAACTGTACGTTCTTACTTAAGCGTTGGAAATAATTAGTTACGGATACCATAACAAAAACAATTTGCACGGCGAATTAGAAAAAGATGACTAACTGTAAAGTCTAGTGGCGTTTTTGGTATTACTTTTTATCGGAGCGGCAAAGATTAGATCTCATCAGAGATTATTTCAAACTATGCAAGATGGCAAGATCTCCTCCCCACTTTTTCTTTTCTATGGTTTCCAATTAAACTGTGACTAATGTGAGCACGTTTTCAATGTCTACCTGAGGTAGTAATACTAAAAATAGAAATATGTGCAAGTACGTAGTAAAATAGTAGAATAACTTCTTTATGTGTACACAAAAAATGGAATAATTTCATTGGTGTACATTAATCTCGCTGAATTTAGTTATCTTATCACACAGTTTCATTTACCTTCAACTGTTAGAGGAGGAAGTTTTATTGCACGTGGAATATTACTATGACGTGTAAAAAAATATTTAATTCATTTTAGAAAACAAGAATCGAAGCACTGACAGACTATTTTTACAGATTAATAAGTCGCTGAAATTTTCAGCTATTTATAAAGAATAATACGGAAAGGTGGTTAAAAATAAATTCTGTATATACAGTTTTTTCAATTCTTTTTCGAGTTCTAAAAGTAAACGCTTTAAAACACTGTAAAAAATGATCTTGCTTTTGAAATTTGGTTTTCATAAGAAAATATTAAACAAAGAATAAGATCTTCAAAAGAACCAAACAACGAAAGAAAACTAAAAGAAAAATCAATTATTTTTCTTAATTGTAGTGCTAGTAAATTCTGAAAATGTTATTTATAAAACTTTCTTATCTAAGCTGTTCAGACCATCTTTTGTTTTTCCAAAAAAATGAATTGCCTACTAGATATCCTGAAAAAACTGAAAATCGTCATTTTCTTCAAACGTGAATATTTTTCATATTATTTATCGTAATAAATAATTTCGAGAGAAAAACTTTAATAAAAATATTTTTTACCTTGCACCAGTTTCGAGATGTGACCCAAAGTTGTATTTTTTGTAAATAGACACCATACTTGATTTTAACATTATTAAATTACTTGATTTTTTCCTTTCCAACAATATAAGGTTCGACGTGTTTATCTTTCATAGTTTAGGAGATATGAAGAAATATCATATTCCACACAGATTTTAACCCACATCACACTATCTATGATTCAGAATTATGTTTTGTTTTCAAAACAAAAGACTGCATATCTGATGTTTAATATCTGTTGTGCTTTAGTAGATATAAAGAATAAAGATTTTCTGAAAAAAACAGTTCTGTTAAAATTTAGTAGGTCAATAAATTGATAAAAAAAGAAACATGGAAGCAATAAACATGGTAACAATGAGTATGGAAGCAATAAACATGGTAACAATAAACATAGTAACAATAATAAACATGGAAACAATAAACGTGGTAAAAATAAATACGATAACAATAAACCAACATTTTCTGTCGAGGTATAAATTTAAATATTCATTTATTGCCACAGTTGAATTTCGATTGCACATTATGTAGGTAACAAACATATCCGTTTTTTCATGGTTTGAAAACGCTATTATCAATGTAGAATGTGAATAATTACAGCAACTACAACTTACGACACGAGAGTGGTTTAACAATATTATTGACAGATGTGTAGTCTTTTGTTTCAGTCATGGATAGTGTGATGTTGGTTAAAATCTCTGTGGAATATGATTTTCTTCATATCTCCTAAACTGTGAAAGATAAATACCTCGAACCTTATATAGTTGGAAAGGAAAAAAAGTCAAGTAATTTAATAATGTCATAATCAACTATGGTTTCCATTTAAAAAAATACAACTTTGGGTCATATCTCGAAACTGGTGAAAGATAAAAATATTTTTATAATCTATCCTACAGAATGTTTTGATATCTACAACTTTTTCCCTCGAAATTTTTTGATACGGTAAATAATATGGAAAATAGTAACATTTGGAGAAAACGACAATTTTCAGTTTTTCATGATGTCTAGTAGGCGTTGTATTTTTTTTGGAAAAACAAAAGAAGGTCTGAACAGCTTAGATAAACACTAGCTAGATAAACCGTTGCCAATGATAGAAAGATATCAATGGTGAGCATCGAATTTGGGACACTTGTATAGTTTTATCTGAAATTTTTGTCATTTTTTGTTTAACTTGAAATTATATATTATACTATCTTAAATTTTTAAAGAGATCGGTGTGTTTTACAGCGAATCTATTTATAATTTAAAAATTACACACCTTTTTGAAAAATAAATTTTGCACTTACGTATTTACATACGTGCACATTATTTGTTGTTATTTCTTTTTTAATTCTTTTTTTAATATTTCCAAAAATATATTTGTTATATTATGCGATTAAACTTTACCTCATAGCTAAATTCATAAAATAGTGTTGTAATATTATTGCAATATCCTTAATCATTGATTAAGATGAGAGTTTTAAATTATGCCTTTAAATTATTCTACATGTATTAGATATACATGTGTATATGGCATACATTTGATGTGTTTATGATTTATAGTTATTTATCAACAAATTTACCAGTGTAATAGAGTATACATCAAAAATAAGTGAAGATACTGAAGAGTATTCGTTCACAACTTAATCATTGGTGGTGCCGTCCTTCTGGTTTAATAAAAATCTTAAATATATTTTATTATTTTATAGAAATATTTTTTATTGCCAAATGACACTACTATATGTGTTATTATAAATATCGAACTTTTTCATCTATACAGGGTGTTCAGAAAATGCTTCAGGAAACTTTGGGAGGTGATTACAGACATTAAAATAATGGTAGAAGTTCCTTAAATAAAAACTTTAAATCTTAATACTAACAAAGTTACAGCTACTCAAAGATATTTTTTTATTTCTTCTTTTCAACATAGTTTATTTAATTCATAATCGATCAAGTTGACATTCGGCATACATACCAAGCTTAATGGGGTGTGTCATACTAAAATTAATTTTCTTTATTATTGTATCACCAGAGGGCACTTTACCTGCAACCTAAAATTTATTTATCCCATAACTCTGTTATCTCGATCGATGTCACAAAATTAAAGGCGCCATTTTGAAGAGAAACAAAAACATAAAAAATAGTGTACTCTTAACTCGAACTGATAAATGCAACCTTTTAGCTGAAACTGGTCATCGAAGTTTTAACAATAAAATCAGATTTTCAATAAGATAGCGGCTTCACAAATC
>JAWQRJ010001064.1:0-17165 GCA_033557515.1 Diorygopyx duplodentatus
AAATTTAGATTTAACATTACATGGTAGTTAAAAAACTTGACGGGGTTTATTTATTTTTAGGGTAACGGTAATTAAATGAGCCTAAAGGTTTTATAAATTTATTAAAAAATATTGTTTAAAATTCGATATCTCGAAAACGGTAAAATTTAGGTATATGGTGTTTTATACAAATTATCAATAAAATTTTGAGAGTACTAAATATTTTGTATTTAAATTTTTTTTCCAGCTATCTTAGTTTAGGAAATAATCGACCGTTTCCATACATAAAAGCGACCCTGTGTATGAAAATACATAGAGAAGAGAGAAGGACTGAAACAGCTTTTATTTGAAACTTTTTTACCTACAAGGATTAGAAATACCAGATCTGCAGGCCACAAACTATTTATCTTTCGGACGGGCGGACAGACCAAAGGCCAAAAATGGTACCTTAGAATACCATAATTCGTCCAGATATATTAAAATCTCACTGTTAAAATGTTGGACCGAATGCATTATTTTCTCTTTATATGAGAGAAAGTAAAAACGATAACACCAAAACACGTTAAATGAACGACAAGTGCACTAACAAGCAGTAGGAGGAACTAAACTGGAAGTGACCTTGTTAATCGTCTAATGCTGGACTATTTACGTTTTAATCAAAGTCTACTTCGGTTTTAATTAAACCCTAGGAGCCCGCAGTAATAGTAATTGCCGCATGCATACAACATTAACTTAGCAGCGGCGCGTAGTTAGCATATTGTTGACGTAACAAAGCTTTATGTAACTCGCCCCATATCCGGACTGATCTATGCATATCCTCAACGCTATCCGCAACTCACAATACAGCGGGATTCGCTGCACAACCTGAATTATGCACCAAACGTGATGATGTGAGTGGGATTTTGGACGATGTGTGGCTTGATTGTATGTGGTCGTCCATACAAGCGTAGTGTGGCATTACTGCATGCTGAGATAACTACCAGTAAGTTTGGATTATTTTTGAGAAAAATATACCTAGCAAGGTCTCAAAATGAATAGTGAAAAATTTGGAATTGGAAAACATTTTTAAGAATACGAGCTATAGCTTAACTTATGGACCTATATGACTGCTAATAAACCCTATTAGGATTACATTTACTTTTGAACTTTTTTATTGTTTTTGTTTCCCTATATTTTCTATAATATTAGTTTGTTAATATGTAGCCCTTAATGTCACACACAACACTGGTTGATTTAGATCTTTATTTGTAGTTCAGCGATATGCACTGCACAAAATCTTTAAAGGCCACCGGGTTTTGATCCCAAAGATGTAGTAGTTCTGGGTTAGCACCACATTCACGTCTATACAAACCCTAAAAAATGATAAAGGAAACTGTAAGTTATTATTCCAGTGCACGTTTTGAAAATCTTTGGTCTTCAAATGGATGGAATTTCCAATAAAGCAATAACTTGGAAAATTTTCAAATGTTTTCCTACGCAAATAAATTTGTGAGTAAATTGGTACCTTAACATACACATCATCATTTTTAACACAATGCACTTCCAGAATAACACAGGCACCGTACTGAGGTATATGGGGTGGTCGAAACGAATTCAAAGCGATCAAGGTATGAGCCAGGTTCATTTCATGGCCTGAATAAATATGAAGTAAAGTACTGTGGTTGGTTGTGATCTTGAGATTCGTATCTTGAATGATTTTGTCGGTAAGATTTTCTGAAACGAACGAATAGAAAGGGAACGAGACTGATAATAACAGGAAAGGGTTTACTTAGAACGTATCTTCTCAATTCTGGAGTAGCACAGGCGTACACGTAGTTCAGTGCGGCTAACTCTTTCAGAGGACTAGGAAACACATTTTTGGTCCATTCAGGCAGCTTCAGCCCATATTCTATCTAAAATACGAACTGTCCTGTATAGAAAATTGGATTTTGGGCATTTAATACTTGCATGAGGAACTTGAAGTACATCAACCAGAGGTCGTCCAAATCCTCCACTTCCTTCTTCGAGTGGTGTTTTATGTAAGAAAACAGTTCCGCATATCTCTGTTTAACTCCAATGTACTTCTGATAACGTTTGAATGCCAGTTTGTAATCGGGGTAATAATTGAACGCTTGCAATATCTAAAAAATAGCGAAACATTATTTGTAATATTCAATACGTGGCTACTGAACCAGCTTACTTTATCATTTTCGCTTAAATTATTTGAGTATGGTATGGGTTGCCACAGTAGAGTTGGTTCCCATATCAATTTACCTGTGGGTGGATATAGTCCGGCCAGAAACAGTTGAATACTACACTGGGTTCTATCCACGCAAGTTGTACGGGCATCTAAAACTCCAGGGAAATAGTCACCCAGAAAGTTGTCGTATTGTTCTCTGACAAAACGACCTAAATCATACATGGTTTTCTTTCCTCTCTAAAATTAGGCAATTAGGCATAAATGATGATGATAAAGTATGCATATGATTTTTAGAATTCAATTCCTAATTGAACTTCACTATTGTTTTAGATTATGGTCTATTTTTGAATTTTGACTTGCATTGTTGAGTTGTCCTGGACCATATGGCTCATAGTTTAAATCCCTGAAAGGATCAGTGGGGTAGGACTGATAACCAACTGGTGTTCTATGACCATGCCTAAAAACCTTTTCCAGAGAATTTGTACTAAACTCTAAACTACCTGCAGTGAGTACACTTACAATGTGAAGCAATGTGAGGGTCGAGTCTGTTAATTCCGAGGCATCTGAAATGGAGAACAGATGTTTGTAAATGAACAAGTGAATGCGCGTAGGGTACCTTTGATTGGCTTTGTCGAAAATTTTTGAAACTGTTTGAACATTCTCTGGTAAAATTTGGCAGAAAAATGACGCATCTGACATGTTTCAAATTCCCTTCAATTCTTGAAGGTTATGTTTCCAGTGTTATTAACAGTCGCGCACAGAAGCAAAGTATTTTTTATAAGCATAAATAAATTCGTTAAAATCGCATGGACTTGGACAATTGTTCATTTTTATCGCCGTGAGATCTTTGGATTCGCCATTTTGATAAAGCACCTTTACAAAGTACTGATTACCATTTTTATAGATTTCTATAATGATACATGATCCATAAGGAACTGTATGTTGATCAGAAGCATCTAATATTAGCAACATAGGTTTTATGTTCGTATCATGGCCTGAGTAGAGGAAAAATTTCTTGTTTCTATAACAGGTCTCACGGTTAATCTTCCTCCACGTATCCTGTACTATTCTTTTCAACATGAATCCTGCTGCGAATTTCTTCATTTTCTCACTTAGATTGTTCCAATGGTATTTGTATATTTCCTTAGCGACTTCAGGGTCTTGAATCCAACGAGAAAGGTCGGCACGGTCCACTGATATTTTCAAGACACTGTTTACTTTGTGCCCCAATTCGTCTTGAATACTGTGGATAGTTTGGTTTTTCAGCAATGCGAGTTTTCTACAAGCAATCAAGGGCAGAAAAACCTAAAACGAAATATTTTATATTAGAAGTCGTGGGCCTTAGCTGCAATCAACAGCACGTAATCATCTTCTATCGAAACTGAACCCACTGGAATGGGTTGCCATGTTAAGTTGGTATTCCACATTTCCAGACGTTTCGGCGGAAACATTCCTGCCATGATCAACTGAGCAGACATTTGCGTGCGATCAAAGCTTGATGATCTTGCTTGGATACTCGAAGGAATATAATATTTCTCCAAAAAATTTTCGTAGCGTTTTTTTAAGGCAATACCAATATTGTACATTTGAAGTTTGCCTCCCTAGTGAAGGAAGGACTACTGATATTATGCTTGCATAAGAAAAGCACGATATATACCTTCGTCAGTTGGCTAAATCCTCCAGGATGGAAGCTCACATTTCTGTAAGGACATCTTGAACTTTTCACACCATGAAGACGTGCCAAAATAATAGTAGGCAATAAACAGAGTTAAAAACAAAGCACAAATGAGTTTTATCATGTTTTTAGACAGGAAAATTTAGACAGGTGCAAAGCAATCAAAAGTGAAGTTTGCTCGTTTGCCCACTACCTTCAGACGTACTAGATTTTTCTAATAAAAAGAATTTTTTCCACCGTAACAACAAAACAAGAGCGTTAGGACGTCACACATTAAAGAAGAACAACTAAAGTAAGTGTTATATAAAATATATTCATTTGGTTGCATGTGTCAAAGATACTTAAAAAAAACAAAATAAGAACTAACAGTCATTTAAACTAGGAAAATACTTCTTATAAATATCGACAAATTGATCAAAACTGCATGGCTTAGAGCAGTCCTTCAAGTGCATTATTTTGGGTTCTTTTGATTTGTTGTTTTGGTAGTACACCTTGACGATGTAGTCCTTCCCTTTCCTGTGAATTTCTATGGCAATGTAAGCCCCATAAGGAACAATATGCGAATCATAGACGTCCAACAGTTCTAATAACGGCACAATGTTTGAGTCGTGTCCAGAGTACAGGGAAAACTTCATATCTTTATACGTCGGATCTCCATTAATCTTCTTCGACGTTTCTTCCGCGATCTTTTTGAACATGTGACCGGCGCTAAGCTTCTTTAATTCGGTCGTGGGCGCATATTGCTTCCAGTAATCTATGGCTACGGCCTCCATGGTCTCCGGGAAGTAGTCGCGGGCCCATGACGGTGTCTTCTTGCCCCAATCTCTTTGGCACTTCAGGATATCGTGCAGTCTCATCACGTCTTCCGGTGTCTCCATTACTAACCCAGACGCCTTGTGGAGGCTTTTGAATAGGTATTCGTACTTTCGAAAAACTCCGGAACTTTTCGCATTTTCGGTTCTTTGCGTTTGGAGGTAGTCTAATCGTTTGCAAGCGTGTTCTGCTAGGAAGATCTGAAAGAATCATAGAGATAGTGGGGATGTCAACATTGTATTCTATAAGCTCCATTCACGGAGCATAAATGATCAATAATATTGTTTTAGTATTATTGGCATGAATTAGTTTTGAAGCTGGCCTACTTTTACTTAACTGGCTATTTAATTCTGAAGATGCTGCAATAGAAAATCTAAAAATCATGGGTAATTTTAGATTTGTAGCAAGCAAATTACTTCCCTCAACGAAATATTGCTCTTTATCTGTAGTAAACATAGATATCATGTTTGCCAGCCAAAGTAAATAAATAAATACTCTAAAGAAATATTGAAATCATTTCAATCATATTGCCTTCAATACACACCCTGTAAGTAAAGTTAATGACCTTTATTAATATTGTGCAATATTTTTGACAGTCCAGAAAGCCCACGAAGAACTTGATAAAGAGTCTTTTTTTATTTGTGGTCAAGGAAATAATTTTGTTATCAAATAAATATTTCTTTTATGTTTTAGTTTGCATAGGAGGTAAACCACACCCTCTTGATTTTTTCCTCATTTGAAACTCCTCGTACTAACAGTGAAAAATATTTATAGAAGTTATAAAATAAGAAATTAGAAAACAATTTATAATTTGAAATACAGAATAATATGTTCTACTTCGTCATTTGTAATTTCTTTAATAATAACTTCTTATCGATAAAATTGTAGAACATTTGGTGTTTTTATAATTCATTGCATTAAATACGTATACTTAATTTATGGCATTTAACAAAAAATACACAATTAATTTTGTTTTATAAAGTGGAAATATGAAATAATTACATTGTTTACTTTTTTCGAGATTGTGTAGAAGCAATTTTGAGAAGGAAGAAAACCTAAAGAGAACAAAACATTGTTGTTTTGTTTAACAAAACAAACATGGAGCATCAGCAAAGATAACCTCAACAAGAATAAACCAAAATGAAATCAACAATTATTTCGTCTGAAACTTGAAGAGCAGCAAATACCATTTTAAAATAGGGTCGAGGATGAAATAATAAAAATTATTAGGTTTCTTAATAATTTTTATTATTTCATAAAGCTATAAAGTCCCACGATATGATGATGTTAATATTAACATGATTAAGAAGAATATTAATATCAACATGAAAACTTTGGAACCGATAATAACAAATGTGATAAATAATCTTATAGAAAAAGTGTGAACAGTTCCAATTATATGAAACTAGGCAAATCCAAGTTTAGGGGTTAACACCTACGATAGAAGTATACGAAAACACGCAGCAACTAGATATAAGACAAACAATGATGTTAACCAGCATATTATTATTATTACATAAAATAAGAAACCACTCAATAGAAACAAACATGTTTTATAACAAACAGAAGTTCGTCGTGAAAAACCTGTCGCCGCTCAGGGAGAACACGCACGGGACCTCGTTCCATTCGGACGGTAAATTGATATGCCAAGGCAGCGATGAAGAGAACCATCAAACTGCGAGGAAAATTCCAGTTCAAGCAATTCCTTACAAGCAAATACCGATGGAAAAATTGAAGAATACAACGTCGGGCATTACAAGAGGGACCGTGCAGAAGTCGGTATGAGAACTAAGTATGTGATTACCGGACTCTCACAGTTATTGGTTTAATACAAAGTTTTTAATAATTAATAAGCTAAGTCTCTTTTCTTCACTAAAGAACTCTTTTTCTGCACCCTCTACAGAAATTACAGGTAAACGAAAAATTTTTCAAATACCTATAATACCTATGTAATCTGAATCCTTTTTCAGATCTTCCTTTACTCCTAAATGCCCTCCGAACCAGTTAACAGATACCAAGAGTTTCTTTAATACGACATGAGATGTTCGAAACGGTGGTAAACAATTTTTAAACGTCTTGAATGTTATTTGATGCATTTTGAAAACCCCATAATAAATCTTCCCACTCATCTGTCTCTCTGTATGTCCGCCTGTTAGCAACACTTTTCCTATTTCTGTTTATTTTAGGAAAAAAAGTTTCATTGTTTCAAATGTATTTTTTAAAAGCAGATATGGTTTTTGAAAGAAAATAGAGTAAATCTGCAAGAAGGTTTAAAACAGATTTGAACTCGAATTTTGATCATTTTTGTTATGACAACTGAAAAGGTAATGATGAACTTCTATTTTTTATCTAGTCATCATAATTGGTTGGACTGTAAAGCTATAATTTACCATCATTTTTCAAAATTGTCTTTCTAAAATGATAAAAGTGCAAATACTTTTCAATACAGATGTCAATTGGTTTTGTTAAAAATAAAATATCTTTTATGGATATTACTTAATAAAATATCTTTTCATTTAAAAAATAAACTTCAAACAAATAATTACAAGCGACAAAAATTGAAAACAATAAAAATTTCATATCATATTGATTTTTCAAAAATAAACACACCTTTTTCTGTGAATAAATTCTGAATATCGAGGAGATTTTTTGAAAGAAAAAATATTTAATTCACGGGAAAAGGTGTGTTTATTTTTAATAAATAAAAAAAGCATATAGTATCATTTTTGAATGATCTTCTCCATACAGAAGTGAACTTATTATAAATAATAAAGAAGTAACCATTGTTTAATTAAACTTGAAAACAACATTTTTACACTTTTTTTTAGTTTTCTTATATATAGAGAAGGAGAAATAGTAGTTAATAAGATGAAACATAGATAATGTATTTTGATGTACACTGCTGTTTAAAAAAATGGGACAGCAAATATTTAGCTGCGTGAATCAATCTATCCTGTCAGATCTGATTTATTAAAAGTCAAAATATTATTTACGTAAATATTTTAATTTAATTGAGAGCTTAAGAATATGCCTGCTCAACTATCAGAAGTTATGAAAGCTCGTATATTTACTAAAATAGAAGATGGATGGACAATCAGACTTAGTAACTATAACATAGGTTGACAAGCCAATATTACGTCGATAAAAAATACTAAAATTTACATCCAAGACTTGTCTAATTTTTTTTAAACAGCAGTGCAACTAACAATAAATAGAAAAGATAGTGAAAATTTGAATTATTTTGATTAATTTTAATGAATGGAAAATTTTAGTTCGTTTTGAATAAATTTTAATTTCCTTTCATATCAGTAAATTGCAAAAAAAAATTTATGCAAAAAATGAAATATTAAATGCAAAAGTCAATTATGAAAATAACTCACTATTCATCGGGTCATCATGTATTGACATCTTTTAAACAACAGAAAAACATAAAATTTTATATAATTCATTTAAGTTAATTTTTTTTAGTTGACGCATGAATTCCGGTTACATAAAGCCTTAAATCTGTTGGAGAAACTCAAACTATATTGGATTCTGGACACAGAGGGATTTGCAGACAAAACAATGAGAAATACCATCAAACTGTTCGATGTGACCACGAAATGTTCTAATTAAAATTCTAAATGAAACGTTATAAACCGAACCGGTTCCCGAGGAAAATTCCAGTTCAAGCGATAATTTGGAAGACATCGAAAAGATCGATCAGAAACACCCTTCCGTCGAAGCTAGCTCTGGACATACTGTATAGACTTATAAAAGATAATAAAAGCAAAATTCATTAAATAAATTAACATTGAAATATTTTGTGAAAGTGAAAGACACGAAAATATACGAAGTTTTCAAGAGTTTCTAAACTTGGGATTGAAATAAAAGTATTATTTATAAAATGTATAGTGAAAACAAAGTTCTTACTGTACATAGTTTAAAAGAAAACCTCACGGAGCTTGGATGTGAAGTAAGCTGCCGGAAACGTTCAGGCAATATCCGAAAAGTATTGGTTTTGCGTCCAAATGGTGAACGACCGAATGTCTGAAGTGGAGAATTCCCGCTTGAAAAAGATGCGGTGGAACTACATCACGCAAATAAGAAAGTACCGAAAAGGAGGACGCTATTTGAATACACCAGCTACAAGAGGTTAGCCAGTTATTATTTTTCACGCTGGTGAAAAAAAATTAAAAATTCTTCAGTTAATCATCACAACGATATGGAGTCTGCCCTGTTTGAAACTTGGTTTCAGCAACAATTGCTGTCATCTATTCTGCTCAAATCGGTTATGATTCAAAACAGTTCAGCGAAAACCAAAAAAATGCTACAAAAATATTATATCGTATATGGCCACAAACAATATTTTAAGATCTGTCAAAGCACCGAAAATAGAATTGTTAAATATAATTGAGTTGGATGTTCCTATGCGTTACGTTACCTCTATCATGATAATGATGCGACTAAAATATTAGCACAGACCATCTAAATCTGGTAATGATTTTAAGTGAAGCATGAAACAAGAAATATTTTTCACCCTCTACTTAAAAAAATCACTTGCTTATTGGCGAAACTAAATAATCTACACATACTTTCTGAATTGCAAAAATTCCCATTTTATTCCGAGTTTTTAGTACATTCTCATGTACATATTGAATGTTACACTGGTTTGCGGTCGATAGTAGATGCATTAAGTACTGTGAATTTTTAATACGCCTTTTGCAATGCATTTTATTCACCACATTGATGACAAATAGCGGTTTTCCAAATGATGACGGTTTTTTATATACCAGACAATTTATTCGTATTAGTAATCATTTTCTCATTTATTCTTTGGTAATATTTTCCTTATAAGAAAATGGAAATTGCGCTAACGAGTAATTTAACAAAAAAAATGAAAACTGATAACTTACACGATCATTTTTGGGCGTGAGTGTGCTAACAGGTATAGGTTGCCATGTCAAATTTTTATTCCACACCTGGGCAGTTTTCGGAGGATACATGCCCGCCATAACTAGCTGGGCAGTCATTTGAGTGCGATCGTATGGGGATGCCCTCACTTTAACCTGCCATGGAAGGTAGAAGTTACCTAAAAATGTTCGATAGCGTTGTTTTAGGGCAACGCCAACATTGTACATGCGTAGTTTTCCTTTCTGTAAATTAAGCGTAGATGGTAACGGTGTAAACATTAAAACATGATAAAGGCATACCACTGTTAATTGTCCATATCCCACGGGATAGTATTTTTCAGTCTTGTACGGATCTTTGGGGTAGGATTGCCTTGGAGTCCTTTCTCCATGTCTGCAAATCTACAAACAGTAAACAAGCACCTTAATTTAGAATAAACGAAATACAACTATTACTTACGACGTGTACTAAGACAATTTCGTCACTATTTTGTTTACTATCAGTGCCAGTAGGTATAAGTATGACGACAACAAGAAACCATAAACATGTTCTTATCACGTTGCGCATTGTTTTTAGAAAGTAAAACAACCTACACCACCGGCTGCTCTAAACGATATCATTCCAGTAACAGGAATATAAGCTCTAAAGCATTCATTGCGCATCATTTGATATTTATTTGTTGTTGTATCGTAACCTTGCACTGTTTTTATAATTTCTCTTGGTATGCGGTTATTTTTTGTGATAAAGACGTGACGGAAAGGGCCAAATATTTTCTCGATGAGATGCTTTCGGCATTTTTACTAAGAATTTTGATAAAAAATTACTGAGTAGGTATGAAGTATGACTTAGTAAATTTTGACGTAGCTTTTTACGAGCTGAGTTATGTCAATGCCACATTATTGAAATCGTTATCGTTTATATTTTTGCATAGCTGCGTAAAAACGACATTTCCTGCTCCGAAGGAATTTTCTGCAACATTAGAGGTAGTAAGTATAAAAACATTAGAAAAGTGTACTACGTTTATTTTAGTTTATTACAATTACTTGTATGTATTATGAATATAATGTGGTGACGTACACATATCTTCTTCAGCAAAATATTTTTTATACAGCTTTACAAAGTTGTCTAAAAGACAAAATGAACCGCAATCTGGCAGAGCCATTAATTTTAGATAAGGTTTTTTGGTGTAGTCGTTATAAAAAATCCGCACACCATAAACGTTGTTAACTCGATGTAGCTCGATTAGAATGTAAGCAGCGTAAGGTGGTAAATGGGGTTTATAAATTCCCAATGCCGAAAGCAGCGAAATTATGTTGAAATCATGCCCAGAGAACAAAGACATTTTGATAAGGTTCATTGTTTCGGATCCATTTGCTTTCAGTACAAGCTCGTCACATATTTTCTTCAGCAAGAAACCGCTTGCTAGTGTTTTCATTTTGTCGCCTGTTGTTCCTAAAGCTGCAAAGTCCACAGCTATGGATTGTAGAGGATCTGGATAAACCTGTTTTGTCCAATTTGGTAATGGAAAACCCCATCTTTCCTAAAAATATTTGGTATGAAAAACAAAGTATGCAACAAGGTATCCAAAATCAGCACTTCAGAAAGTAATGCTCTATAAAGAAGAAAAGCTTTCAATGGTGACGTCATATTCCACCCGGAATGTATCGTTAGGTATTCCGAAATGTTTTTCAATTTCGGAAATTCGTTGTTTTGGATGCTTTTTTGAATGTAGGAGCTTTGTATTTTTATGTAGTTCTTGCAGTTGTTGTGGGGTAAAAATAGCTACGGTATTAATATATAGTTAGCATTCCAAAACCTCGTAAATATATGGTTTACCAAGTCAGAACTCCTCGGATTATTCTCAAAATCAATGGGCTGCCATTTCAAATTGGAGTTCCAATCTCTCACGCCGACTGGTGGGAATAAACCAGCTAAAACTAATTGCATAGCTAATTTTGTGCGACTGTACGGCGATGATATAGCTTTTAATATACTAGGGCTGTAGTCACCAATAAAATCTTCATATCGCCTTTTTAGTGCACTTCCCAAGGCATATTGCGTTTTAAATCCTTTCTAAAATGTATTCTATCATTTACTCAACAATAAAAAAATATATTCAGATTAATACGGCTGTTAACGATCCTAAACCAAATGGTTCGTAGGTCTCATTTATGTAGGGATCGTTTGGATATATAGTAGCTCCAGTGGTTGTTCTTTGGGCGTGCCTAAATATCTAATTTAGAAACACAAACGAATGAAAAGAACAAATGACTTTTGTGGTATTACTTACCACGTGCACTAATTTTAGGGTGTTTGATTCCGTTATGCAACTGCAGGGATTTGCTGATAGAATTAGGAGTGCCAATACGACACAAATTGATTTCACCATGACTTATTTTAAACAGAGGTTGATAAGTTTTATTGCGCGGGCGGATACACTGCTTACCTTAAGTATACTGTTCTCGCGTAATGGTTGTGCTGATAGTGGTATTCTAATCTAAACTTCCGGCACCGATTAATACAACGACTTTCTGCATACAACTGGAACCAGATAATAGTTTGCATTTAAGGCCATGCAGTTTTTAAACGACACAGAAAATGTAAGTATATAAATAATTTATTTTCGAAATAATTTATTTCGAAATGTAGTCCTATACCAGGCCTCTCTAACTCTTAAAGAACTAGCTTGATAGTTACAATAAATTCAGCACAAATATTGATCATGGTATTACGGTTGCATAAGCTTACGGCGGTTTTCAAACGCTTTAAACACATATGAAAATGAGCGGGTGTGGATCACCCACACGACTTGCTCCCACCTAACCCCCCGATCTCTAAACGGTGCCACTTTGGGCAAATAAATATTTAACAAGGATATTAGGATTGTGGCACAAAACAAAAATAATCACCCAACAAAGCTTTAAAATAAAATAAAAGCAATAAAATAAAATCTCTTATTAAATCACTAAATTATGCATTTGTTTGTTAACTTAACAAGGCGTGAAAACGAGTATTTTTAATTACAACACACTTATTTACATAGAACTAATTAATTTATTTTTATTGCTGTTTTAACCTAATATATACACGTATTTTCAGTCTTTCATAACAACTAATTTATGCTACTATAATTTGGTGATGTACACATATCTTCTGTTGCAAAATACTTTCCGTAAATGTTCACAAAATCATCTAGTGGACAAAAAGAAGCACAGCCTGGTAAAATCATTAATTCCGGATATGGCTTAGTGTAGTCGTTGTAGAAAACTTTCAACCCATAAACGTTATCAATTTGGTGTAATTCGATTAAAATATTAGCAGCGTAAGGTGGTAAGTGCGGCTTATAAATCCCTAGCACCGAAAGCAAGGAAACTAAGTTCAAATCATGCCCTGAGTACAAAACAATGCGGACGGGGTCCATAATTTCTGATCCATTCGCTTTCATCGTTATGTCGTCGTTTACCTTTTTCAACAAGAAACCGCCCGATAGAGTTTTCATTTTGTTGTTTTTTGCGCCTAACGCTAAAAAGTCTATAGCTATAGATTGAAGAGGATCGGGATAAACTTGCTTTGTCCAGTCCGGTAGTTCGAGACCCCATTCTTCCTAAAAATTCACATAGATATAGAGTGGATTTTAAAAAATATGAAAATATTATAAATAATAACCTCTGAAAGTAATCCAGCGTACAACAGAAAAGCTCTCAAAGGTGACGTTACATTCCATCCAGAGTGATATGTTAAGTATTCAGAAATGTTAGCCAATTTTGAAAACTGGTTGTTTTGAATCGCTTCCTGAACGTACTCCTTTTGAATTTTTAGGAAGTTCTTGCAGTTGTTGTGAGGCAAAAACAACTGCAAATTAGTAATTATTGTTAAGCGTTAATCGACCGATCGAGTAAAATTATAGTTTACCAAGTCACTACTCCTTGGGTTTGTATCAAAATCAATGGGTTGCCACTTTAAATTAGGATTCCAATCTCGCAGATCAACTGGTGGGAAGAGGCCAGCTAAAACTAGTTGCATAGCTACTTTGGTGCGGCTGTACGGCGATGATGCAGCTTTTAAAATACGAGGACTATAATCTCCAACAAGATTTGCGTATCGGCTTCTCAACATTCTGCCCAGAGCATACTGGGTTTTAAATCCTTCCTAAAACATATTATCTCGCTAATAGTTGAAAGTGTAAATTATATTTATAGTACGGTTGTTAAAGATCCTAAGCCGAACGGTTCGTATGTCATATTTCTATAAGGATCATTTGGATATATGGTATCAACATCTGGCGTTCTTTGCGCGTGCCTGAATATCTAAAACAGAAGAATAATGCGAAATAAATGCGAAGCATAAATCGTTTGTATATTACTTACCACGTGCACTAATTTCAAGGTATTAGGTTTTGTAGTTCTGCGATGTGCCTTAGAATATACATTAAGTAGTAGTAAAAAAATAAAATAGATTAATTTCATCGTGATCTAATTAAAGAGAAGATTTGTAACTTTTATTGTCCAGTTCGCTATGTTCACGTTTGCTTTCAATGCGATCAAACGTTACAATCAAATTACTCAATGGTCACCTTGGCTGTGATAATATGTATATATATCTGAAATTCCGTATTAGGTAGGGGAATTGCCTAATAGAACTGGATATGCTAATGAGAATATGTGATAATTTATGCAGTTGTGCATATTGGAAACCTTCACTGACGCACATTGACGGAATTTTTTTATACTCAACTGTAGCACAGTATACGGTAATTTGAAATTAACCCATTTAACTGTGACGACTACTAGACAGCAGAAAGTATTAGTCATTTCTTACGTAAGAGCCTTCGACGCATAAAGCTACATCAACAGATTTTTGTGTGCATATCATAGGTATGTTAATAAGAATATGAAAAGGTAGGTCATAGAATAACACAGTCTGGTTGATATACCTAATTTCAGGTAATTAAAAAGCTAATTATGATGCGTTTCTCCATCTTATTAGGCCTTCAATAACTGTGTTACATTTATTTTGCATGCATATATCGTCTGTAGGAATCATTCATCAATTTTACAAGATTTACAGATCTGAATTTCTAAAAAGTGCTTATAAATTACTTCCAATTGCACACGCATAACAAACAGCTTCTTAAATTGACAAGGCGTGATCCAAGTGTGTAATGTTTTATTTAGTATACATTTACAACATAGGTAAGTTAATTTATTGACATAAGGAAGTTATTTTCCAACTTGCAATGTCTGAGGGCAACGTTTGAAAATTAATAACAACAAATGGACTCAAAACAAACGTATTTTGAATCTTTTATAACAGTTAATTTATACTACTATAATTTGGCGATGTACACATATCTTCTGTTGCAAAATACTTTCCGTAAATATTCACGAATTCATCTAGTGGACAAAAAGAACCGCAGTTTGGTAAAGTCATTAATTGCGGACGTTGCTTGGTGTAGTCGTTGTAGAAAACTTTCAACCTATAAACATTATCAATTTGATGTAATTCGATCAAAATATGAGCAGCGTAAGGTGGTAAATGCGGCTTATAAATTCCTAGTACCGAAAGCAACGAAACTATGTTAATATCATGCCCTGCGTACAAAGAAATTTTGACAGTATTCATAATTTCCGATAGGTTTGTTTTCATTATTATGTCATCATTTATCTGTCTCAACAAGAAACCGCCCGATAAGGTTTTCATTTTGTCGTTTTTTGAGCTTAACGCGAAAAAGTCTATTGCTATAGATTGTAGGGGATCTGGGTAAACTTGTTTTGTCCACTTTGGAAGTTGGAGGCCCCACTCTTCCTAAAAATTGATATAGGTATAGAGTGGATTTTAAAAAATATCGAAATAATATAAATAAGTACATTTGAAAGTAATCCATTGTACAAAAGAAAGCCTTGCAACGGTGACGTCACATTCCATCCAGAGTGAGATGATAAATATTCAGAAATATTTGCAAACTTTGAAAACTGATTGTCTTTGATCGCTTTCTGAATGCACTCGTTTTGAATTTTTAGGAAGTTCTTGCAGTTGATGTGAGGCAAAAACAACTGCAAATTAGTAATTAGCGTTGTGTTAATCGAACGATCGAGTAAAATTATAGTTTACCACATCACTACTCCTTGGGTTTGTATCAAAATCAATGGGTTGCCACTTTAAATTAGGATTCCAATCTCGCTGACCAACTGGTGGGAAGAGGCCAGCTAAAACTAGTTGCATAGCTACTTTGGTACGACTGTACGGCGATGATGCAGCTTTTAAAATACGAGGACTATAATCGCCAACAAGATTTGCATATCGGCTTCTCAACATTCTGCCCAGAGCATACTGCGTTTTAAATCCTTCCTAAAACGTATTATATCGATAACAGTTAAAAGTAAAAATTGCATTTTCAGTACGCTTGTTAATGCTCCCAGACCAAATGGTTCGTATGTCATATTTCTATAGGGATCATTTGGATATATGGTATCAGCGTCTGGCGTTCTTTGCGCGTGCCTGAATAACTAAAACAGAGAAATAATGTGAAATAAACGCGAACAATAATCACTTCTGGAACACCTACCACGTGCACTAATTTCAAGGTATCGGGTTTTGCAGTTCTGCGATGTTGTTTAGATGATACGCTTAGTAGTAGCAAAAAAATAAAATAAATCGATTTCATCGTTGTCTAATTAAAGTGATGATTTAACACTTTTTTTATCCACGTTTGCTTGCAATGCAACTGAAATTGCGTTAAAAATTAAGAAAGGGAATTGCCCAATACAACTGGAAATGGTAATAAGGGTATGGGATATTTGCTATGCTGAATGGTAGTAGTATAGAGTAATTTGAAATTAGCTTATTTAACATTTATGACAGAAACATATTAATAGGTTTTGAAACGTGTTAATGCATTTGAAGAGGTTTTGGTGTATCCTAGAACATGACAGTTTGGTATATAATGATTTAGCGACCTAATTCACTGAAACCTTGCTTATATATGAATAAGGACACATAAGGATACTTACAGACAGGCTGTAAGTATAATACTGTAAGTATAATAACTTAACAAATTCACTTACAGTCAGAGTGTAAGTATGTTTTTTGACGACTACAAGACTTTTGTGGTATTGATAAAGGTAAATAGCAAGTGCTTCGTAAATTTTCAAATTGTTTAAATAACTCGGTGTCGTTCCGACAATCATTAACTAGAAATAATGTGAATGTATAGGGTTGAGCGGAGAAGTTAGAGTACGTATCGACTATAACATAAACGCAGCAAAGTAGTATGTTTTCGAGCAAATTAATCTATCCACACTCCCAAAACTTTATTCGTATACTATCCTATGATGTGCATGCAAACAAACAGCTGCGCTAACTATACCCGTATATAAGCTAATTATGCTAGTCAGCTTTGCCTTTTTGTAAAAATAATTAGCGTTCACAACTACTGTTATGATGAAAATAATTACAAAAAAGTTTGTTTTAAATGATTAAATTATGAGTTTTATAATCTTATAAAACTCAACATTTTCTTCTATATACTATACAGGGTCGCTTTTATGTATGGAAACGGTCGATTATTTTCTAAACTAAGATAGTTGGAAAAAAAGTTAAATACAAAATATTTAGGGTTTTTTAAAATGT
>JAWQRJ010001065.1:0-17164 GCA_033557515.1 Diorygopyx duplodentatus
AAGTAATACAAATAATGTATAAACCTTTTGTATTTCTCGAACAAAATAGAGCGCATGTGTTGATTGTTAATGAAGAAGAAATCCTAATTGAAAATGTAATTCAATTGTAAAACATCATTTATTACATGGAACGTACGTAATTCGTAAAAATAATGATTGTGTATATAAAATTAAGGAAATTATTATACAAAACAATGTTATGAGATCTATCGATTATAAGTTTCACTTCGCCATGAATTTAAGCAAATCTGGAATCGCTAAAGAAAACGAAATGAAACGAATAAATTTAGATTATAATGAAACAAAACAATTATATGTTCAAACATCTACGTATGTACACCAAGGATTATTATATCAAATATTAATCATAGCCTTAGTCGTACTTTTTATCTATGGAAGGAAACGGTACATTACTAATAAGATGACTAATAAGACAGAAGACAGCGAAGTTAACGAACTTCGGGAGAAGTCCTATTCCAAGGAGGGAGGAGTTATGTGTCACCATGTGTGACCCGCACACACAATGTCATCTCCGAACAAAGGAATTCTGAGTAAACATGTTTGTCTACGAACAAAGGAAATGCTGAGTGGACATATTTTAGATTAAGACTCGCTATATAAGCCGAGGGAACGCTACCGTGTGTTAATGTATAACAATACTCTGCACTCGACGTTGTTGACCGAACTTACGAAACAAGTAAATGTGTTACACAAGTTTTTGAAATGCTTTTTAAAAACACCACCACCGAGCTGTGACGTGTAGCTTATATGTAAACGACAGATGCTCAAAAACAGAAAAATCAAAATAAAATCGTGTACAGTGGTGGTTACAAAAATTTGGTATGCAGATTTTTTTCTAAACATTAAAAAAATTATTTAGGATATTTGTTTCGAACTTGGCATGCACTTATTGCTGTAAATGTTTATTTAGAAAAAATAATTAGACTTGATGCAGAAGTCAGCATAAATACCAATCACATAAATTGAATGTATAAGGCATAACTTATCTTTTTGCAAGACCATGAAAAGAGACCCTAAAAAGATACATTCATTTGACGTTGGCAAAAACTTACTTTTACTTCTGCATCAATTCAAATTTAATTTTTTTTCTGGTGCTTTCTTTGGTGGTTTTTATATATTATTTTAACTTTTTCGCAAAATTTAAATAATTTTTTTGCCGTTACATTGATTGGCTAATAGTTCGTTTAAGAGAATCACCCACCTTTCTTTCCTGGATACGCATGTCTTTTTAATCTATCGTAGAGGTCATCTTTCGTCCCATAAATACTGGCATTCGACCGCGCTAAACTGTTCATTTTCCCGTTCATCCCGTTATGCAAACTCTCCTTCATGTACGTCTCGTTGTAAAAGTTGGGCATCTCCCAACCGTCCTCTTCGTCGTCGTAGTAATGGGCGTAAGTGGAATGGTGACTAGGTGCTATGCTCTCGGCGTACGGGGGCGCCCCGTAATAGAAGTTCACCTGGGATCCGTTTTGGTCGGTGGCCGGCGTGAGCAGTTTCTTTGGTTCCCTTCTGCGATTGGCCCTCGCGCAAATCATCCAAATCAGCAGGACGATGAAGATGATCAGTATCACCGACGCCGCTATTCCACCTGCTATGTACGCGAATTCAGACTTTTCGGCGCAGTGTTTGCCGGTGAAGCTGCCTATGCATCTGCAGGTCGGCATCCCGCGCACGTCTTTCACGCAATGGCCGTCGTTCTCGCAGTATCCCTCGCAGACGTCCGTACAAACCTTACCCGTTCCGTTGAAACCCGGTTTACATTCGCACTTGAAGTCGCTCGTCTCTGGAATGAGCAAGCAGTAGGCGTTCGGATCGCAATGCATGTTCGAACCCATCATCTCGCACGGGTTGGTGCATTCTACTACACTTGTCTGAAATAAAATCATTATTAATAAGTCATTTATTTGGCAGGATCTTTACAAGGTTCATTTTCGGGGAATCTAAATATTATCTAGAATAAAGAAAATCTAGATTGAAGTTTTTGAAGCCCACTTGAAGTTTTCACAGGATTTCTGTATTTTTTCATCAATTTTGAAATTGGTTTGGCTGCATTTCGTTAATGATAAAAAAATGCAGCTCAAAGCCAATACTTACTGCTGCAGATCCTTTAGTGCTTGTATTTGGTGGGCACGGTAAGCAAGTAGTCTGTTGCGGTTCAGGTTGATACCATCCCTTCTTACACTCTTCGCAACTGTTCAACGTTCCATTCAAGTACGTTCCCGGTGTGCAAACCGGTAGTGAGCACTCTTCAACGCTAACACCTCCAACCTTGGGCGTTGTCCTGCCTAACGGACAAGGCTGGCAAGAAGCTTGCACTCCTTGCATACGGTAGGTGCCTCTTGGACATGGTTCGCACTTTCCATCGACGGCCAATTGCATGCCGCTACCACATTCGTCCCTGCACTCTTTCACCGACGTTGCTTCGTTGGTCCTCGTCGTCTTTCCCAGTCCGCATATCTTGCACGAGAACTGTCCCTCGTCCGGTTGGTAGAATCCGTAACCGCAACTCCTGCACAATCCCGCTTCGTGATCGTAGTACTTCCCAGTCGGACACCGTTCCTTGCAGTCAGATGCGCTTCTGGCGCCAGGACCGACGGTCACGCCTTGTCTGCCGGCTATAACCGGGCAGGGCATGCCTTGCGTTTGGCCGGTTTCACTCTGGTAGCTCCCCATTGGACATAAAACACACTTTTTGGTGTCTTTGTCGTAGTAGCTGCCTTGAGCGCAAGGTACTGGAAAGTAAGACAGACGATGAGTGACTCATTTTCGATGAACCGCTAGATCTTACCGCAATCGGGAGCCATTACAACTTGTCCCACAGGACATGCGTAATCGGAATCCAAGATTAGAGATGATGGATCGGGTACGGTATTCGGTAAGATGTCGTGGACGTCAAATTGGGCTTCTTCTAGTATAAGTTTTTCGAGGAGATCCTTGACGTTTGAACGATCATTGGTGTTGGAGTTGATCACAGGATCACTGTTAAATTTTTACAATATAATAACTCTCTAAAGGAGGAAACACTGAAATTGCTCATTGAGTGAAAATATACAACCAGAGCATGAATAATCAGAAAGTCTATCTGAAATTTGATACAAGCTTTTGATGGAAACTTTTCTAAATTATTGGTTATCTAGTTTTTACTGTGCTATAAACTTTTTAATGGCTGAAGAATCTACTGTGTCTAAACATAATTAATGGCATTTGTTTAAGCTTAAGCCTTAAACTTCTTCATAACTACAACAACTTTTATTGAGGACAAACATTCCGTATCTATTCTTTTATCAGAGGTCCTTTTAGACATCCTTTTAGACACCCTTCAAATCTTACCACAACTTATTGCATACCATCTTTTTGATTTTACCGCTCTGTTATTTTGTACGTTGTATTGAATTATTCAATGAGCGCTTTTAGTGTTTCACTTAAAAGCAAGACATATGACATAGCAAGCGTTACATCCGTGTGCAAAATAATGAAGACATAGGGTTAAAGACAAAAGGCAAACACAATGTCTAGTTAGAACGGTACATAAAAAGACTAGTGCTTACTTGACGGCCGGGAAGGATATTTCAATGTCGTATGTGTCACCAGATTGTTGTCGTCCTTGCCTGGCATTGCTACAAGAATAGGAGAAAAAACATGCTGGGTGCTAGAGAACTACACAGACAAACTATCGACGTCTACAAATTGCAGGTACATGCTCGAACAAACAAAAACGAATTAACACGTAACAAGAATGATTGAACAAAGGTGAATAAATGAAGTGGATAAAAATAAGTGATGAAATGTAACAGAAATGTGAGTGAGAGAGAAGATGCACGACGACTTACGGTTTAATAGGTACTTCCGCGTCCAATACGTAAATTTCCCTTTCGTCCTCCTCTTTGGTTTGCCTTGAAATTCTGTTGACTTTATGTTCGCATTTAACTCCAATATCGAGCTTTTCGCATTCCCTGGTGCCTTCAATTGAATAAGAACAGAAATTCCAGTCCCTGTTCAACGCGTTAACAGCATTCTTAACTCTTTGTCTGAGTACACCTTGACCTGCTTCGTTACAAAGTACTGAAGTGGGGAAGAGCATGGAAATTCTGAAGACCCTTTGGGCTGGTCTAGCAGCCGAACAAGCTGGGTACACCATTGGTAAACTTGGATTTCGTGTTGGACGCCAAAAGCCTTCTGCTCCGCACGTGTAGAATTTAGGAATTTCTTGTGAGAATCTCAACCCGGGATTGCAAGAAATTTCGCATACTTTAAACTGACCGCCAGCTCCCCAATCTTTGCAAGTTTGAACCCCACCTACCGGTTCCGCTAAATCTGGACAGAATTCGGAAAGAACGGATATTTTGAAGGTGCAAGTAGCAGTGTTTCCTGCTGCATCGTAGGCAACATAAGCAATCTGGTAGATTCCCCACAACAGTGTTTGGCCGGGTCGATGTCCGTTGCTTTCTTGTATTTTGTCTATCTTCACGTTATCACTGAAGTGGGGTTCATCCCAGCTGACTATGGCAGAACCGTTTCTTGCAATGACCCACAGATCTCCCGGGCAGTATTCAACACGTGGCGGTATTTTGTCGACTTCAAGTTCTTGACACCGAGACCCGATATAACCAGACGGACACTTCCTTTGCCCACATACCGAAGGAACAATCCTTTCAACACCTCCTGCAGTGTCCTCGTACCCAGCCCAAGTTAAGACCAGACCACGATAAAGTACAGGTTCAGTCCTACAGTCACGTACTTGTTTCTGAATTTCTGAGGTGACGTCTAAAGCCCGTCCCCAAATTTGAACTTTCGTTAAGTGACCTTGAAAACCGGATTCAGTATATGCTTTTGGATTTCCAGACCTCGGTTTGCCTAAAGTAACCCATCCACTAAAACGGAAGTACAGGTTAACAGATTTCTGCAATGAAATTAATAAGTACTTACTATTCGGATAATTTTCTTCCTCCGCCGTATCCTTCAATTTTGCTAGCAATCAAACCTTCAGTGATTAGTTTCAATTCTCCACCATTTTCTCCATCCCATACGATAGCGATGTGGTGCCATTGGGCATCATTTATCGTAGTGTAATCTCTGTAGCTGAGGTACACATCTTGTATATCTGGGAAGAGAGATACTTGGACTCCATTGGAATGTGCCTGGAGAAGAACTCTTCTATCATTTGCCACATGTTTAGTTCTAAAAAAATTGCACGATTAAGTATAGTCGTTGAGTAGAAATGGGATGAAACTTACGATACTGCATAAAGAGTAAAGAATATTCCATTTTCGTCTTTTTCCATAAACTGAACCCACATTGCTATAGTCAGGCTAGAGGGCGATCCTGTGTAGAAAGGAATAACTTGCGCAGCTGAACTTCTTGAAGTGTCGCTGAAGTACAAATCATAGTCCACAGAAATTGCTGCAACATAATACAACCATGTTTTTTAAATAATACAACAATTTTTTTTGTGTTTATACAGTCACATCTAGTTAAAACTTGAACTTATTATTATTTATGAAACATAATGGTAACTTACTTTTTCGGCAATCTTCTCCTGTTAAATTGAACGGACACTGACAATAGAATTTTCCAGTTAAGTCTATGCAAGTTGCGCTTGGTGGACACGAATTTTCTTTACAGTCCACTATGTCTTCGTCGCAGAACGTTCCGGTATATCCCGGCGGACAAACACATTGGAAGCCATTTCCGTGGTTCAAACAAGTAGCGCCGTTTTTGCAGTCGCCCGATTGACAAGCATCGTATTCGTATTGGCAACCAATTCCGCTGAAGCTGTTTGGACACGAGCAGTTTAGGCCTGAGCCGAAATCGTGACATTTTCCGCCGTGCATGCAAGGATTGCCCAGGCAACGTTGCGGTGCGATTTCGCATCGTTTCCCATCGGTACCAGATGGACATCTGAAAGATAAGGAGCGATAATTAAAATTTTCAATAAAACGTTGACGCAACTTACACGCAGAAGAAATCTTGGAACAAATTAATGCATCTGGCATCATTTTGACAAGGCGTGCTTTGGCATGTACCAATATCATATTGGCAATTAGCACCAGACCAACCCGGAGGACAGATACATTGGAATCCCCCAACATTATCTCTGCAGGTACCACCGTTTAAACATGGTTCAGAAATACAGTCATCTATATTTTCTTCGCAGAAGGACCCTGAGTAGCCTTCTCGACACATGCAAACAAATTTGTTGTCCAAATCTACACATCTTTCTGTTCCAACGGAATTGCATGGATCGCTCAAACATTCGTCGATTTCTGCTTCACATTGGAGACCAACAAAGCCAGGCCTACATTTACAAGTGAATCCTTCTACTTGGTTCAAACAAGTTGCACCGTTTTGACACGGTTTCGAGGAGCAGAAATCGATTTGATGTTGGCATCGTTTTCCAGTGAATCCTGGCTCACACGTGCAAGCAAAATCATCTGTTAAATCGATACACTGTCCACTGTTCTCGCAAGGATCATTCATGCAATCGTGAACGTTAGATTCGCAAGCTTCCCCAGTCCAACCAGGCAAGCATACGCACTGATGATAGAACAGCTTGTCGACACAAACTCCATTTTTGCAAGGATTTCTGCTGCACAAATCGATTTTCTCTTGGCAACGTTTTCCGTTGAATCCTGATGGACAGGAACAGCTAAAATCGGCCACAAGGTCCGTGCAGTTCGCTCCTAGTAAACAAGGATTCTCCGCACAGTCGTTGGTATTGATTTCGCAAAGTTGGCCTTCCCATCCCGGCAGACATTGGCACATAAATCTTCCTTGTTGCAAAGCTAGACAGGTAGCACCGTTACTGCAAGGATTTCCATTTGCTGAGCAAGGATCAATCTAAATTATAAAAACAGACATAAAACATATAAAACAATCAGAATATAGAGTAATGAAGATAACACACAATTCAAAATGAATGGTTCAGTTGGCAAAAAAACCATAAAAACCTAGTTCAACATTATGTAGTTAAAAGAGTTTGTTTATTGAAAAGTTAATTGAATTTCAGTGTATATGAATACAGTGTTCCTTACCGTTATATCACAATCTTCTCCAGTATACCCAGATCTACACAAACACGTATAATTATTATAACCGGGTTCATCTTTGCACATCGCCCTTTCCGGACAGGTGTTGTTTCCGCAGTCGGATCTTTCATCCTGGCAATTTATTCCTGAATATCCAGGAGGGCACTGACATTTATACCCTTGCGGGTAGTCGATGCAGGTTCCACCGTTATAGCAAGGCTGCGACGAACACTCGTCGATGTCGATCTCACAGCGTCGTCCGGAGAAGCCGGCCGGACAGAAACATTGTATTCCATGTCCCATAGTTACGCAAAGACCACCGTGTTGACACGCTCCCTCGGTACATTTGAACGATTGGCAAGCGTCCTTTCCGGTGGAAGCCTGAGCTTCCGTACGCATGTTGGACGGACATTCTAGGCAGGTGGTTTGGCCGGTTAGTGCTTGGTAGAAATCCCTAGGGCATTGGGAACATGGAGCCAAACCGGTTGGCGAGTAGAGACCAGGATTACATCTTGGTCTGCAGTAATCTCTTCCTGGTGCGGCCGGCTGGTACGTGAAGGTACTTGCGGGACAAGATTGACATTCCTTGTAGCCGCTTGTTGGTGGATCTCCGGTGAAACTGTTTCTGGGGCACTCCAAGCACGGTACAAGACCGGTTGGTGAATATGTTCCATAGCCGCAAACGGGTATGCAATCATTTACGCTTTTCGACCCTTCCTCCCTGGTGTACGTTCCAACTGGACATCGGGTACAAGAACCTTGTCTATCTACATTCTGATAGAATCCATGCGGGCAGTAAGTACATTCTTTTTGTTTTTCTCCCGCAAATGTTCCTGCTGGACAATGCACTGAAAGAAAAAGGATAATGTTGGTTGATGTGAATACCGGGATTCCGGATGAATTTTGTCCGGTATTGGAAACTGATATTGAAGTAAAAAATACTGGTATTTCGGTTTTAAAATATCCGGTATATAAATTACATTTTATAGCAATATTTAATACAATTAAAAACAAAATATGTCTCATAATGCAACCAATAAATGACCAATGTTTTGTAATTGTAAAAAAGTAAATCGTATACAGTGGTTAAACATTTTCATTCTTTTTTATGTTCCTATCATCTACTTTATTTATTTATCTATTAGACGTGATAAGGTAAAGTGTATAACAGTTTTACTTACAACAACGCGGTACATCGTTTGTATCCATGTTAAGCACCTCCCCAACACTGCAAGTGAATCCCCTGGTGATATTTGAAGATAACGCCTTCAACGGTGGGCATTGATTGGAAATCGACTGGATATTCAAAAGTATATCAATTGCAGCGCTGGCGTACGGCACAGAAAGATCGAAAATCAAGTTGAGCGTCGAGCCACAGAGTTCGTAAAGCTGCGGTTGCCTGACTGCAGGAATAACAGCAAGGATATAATCGATTTTGACCACGTTTTCTTCCACTAAGGTCGGCACTCCTTTAATGATTGAAACGTTCATGTTTACGTTAACAGCAGAACAACGTTGTGTTAGTATCTTATTCATATCCTGGTAGTAGTTCTCCAACAGTTCCATGTACTGTTTCATGCAGCTTTGGGGGACCGCGCCGTTAGCTCTGTACCTGATGGTTGGGACTACGTGGTAAGCAGCTTGTTGGGTGTCTTCTGATACGCAATCCGGTACGACGGAAGTCGGCTTCCATGGACTTTTCGCTTCGCACGAGAACGTTTTCACTGGTTGGCCGTCGGTGAATCTATAACCGTGGTTACAGCTGGCAATGCATTGAAGGCCTCGGTCGCCTGGTACACAGCTGATTGCGCCGTTCGCTGGTGGCTGCAATTCCCAATCTACGCAACGTGTTGCTTGGACCGAAACTTGGAAGTAGCAATAGGCTTTGTTGCCGTATTTATCTGCTGCTGTTACTGTTACGTTTTCGTACGCCCCGATTTCGATTGAAGCCCTATCCGGTGTGAAAGTCACGAGAACTTCTCCAGATGCGTCAGTTGCGTTGATCCTTCGCCGGGTTTCGTTGAAATTAACTACGTAACTCTCCTGTTTATCGACTAATTCAATGACGTAGCTCTGAGGACAACTCAGTTTTGGTGGTGTATTATCTGGAACGGTAATGTTTATCTCGCAAATAGCTACATTCCCATCGTAATCAAACGCAACGTATTTCACGACTGTATCTTCAAAAACATATGCTGGGGTTTTGAAATGTTGCGGTTTTACTTCTAATCTTGCGATGCTTCCAGAATTATCGACAGCTGTCGGTTCAGTGAAATTAACAGGCAGTAATCCACCATTGGTGTCTTTTTCGACCATAATCGGCTGTTGTGGACAATTTTGGAAGACTGGAGTTTCATTGTCCACGCACGGTGAATAACCGTAATCATATCCGAGTAATGGTTCTTCTTCTGCTTCGCCACATCCCATCAATTCGAATTTCAAACAAGGGTTGTCCATGTAACTCACAATTCCCAAAATTACAAATCTGGCCTGGACGTACTTTGGAAGCGAAATCATAGCTAGTTCGCCGTAATTTCCAGGATCCCTCATCGTTAAATTGAAATTAGGGAAGTAAACCACGTAGTTTTCATGCTCGGCTTGTTTATAGAAGAAACGAATCTCAGTCGGCCTCCCCACTATATCGCTAGTAACAACCCCTTTAACCAAAATCGCTTTTACCCGGTAAACCTTTCCTAAATCCACGCTAACGTACGTGAAAGCTTCCTGTTTTCCGCACCATCCGGTGACAGAGTTCAATCTCACATTTTTGGCTTCGTAATTCGGTCGTTGCGTAGTGGCGTTTATTGCAGAATCCGGTATTAACCCCGAAGCTAACCCCAAGGGTCTAACCACTTTGCATTCCGGTTCCCTCACGCACGTGATCGGTCTCGGATTGATCAAAATGTATCCCGGCCTGTTACAATTGAAACTGACCTCAGATCCCTGTTCGTAGCTTCTTGCTATTTGGTGTCCGTCGCTCGGCCTGCCCGGATCCTCGCAGACGGGACCTTCGCAACGCAAGTCCCCGAAATCCCAAACGCCGTTCGCTTGGCATCTGACGACGTTGTCGTGCTTGCTGCTCTGTCCTGCCATTTTGAACGTGTTCTGGCAACCGAAGAAGAACGACGATTGGTACTTGGTGTCCACGAAGTCGCCGTAAACGGCACCCGGCGTTGGCGGCGGTTTGCCGCAGTTCGATTTCGGACAGGCCGCCTTCGAACCGCTCAGCCAATAGTCCGGCAGACCCGGTTTCGGATCGTATACGCATTGTCTGAAACCTGACGTCGCAGTTTTTCGCAGATCTCTTCCGTTCAGACCGCAGTTTAAGGTGACGTTTTCCCTGAAGGGAACCAGGACGCTCGTGTCGTCAGGACGAAGGACCTTCAATCCTTCTCCTTTGTCGTCCGGTAATGAAACGCAGTTTGCATCTGCAAAGAATTAAAAGAAACTATAATAGTTGACTTTATTTTGTTCCTTCTTTAATTATTTAAACATAAATAAATGACAAAAGGCTAATTCATCAAGAAAGGCGATCTCTACCAATTAACTCTTGAGTATTGAATCTCAGATAATAAAAAGATTAAAAAGTAGAGAAAGAGTAAACAGCACAGAAAAGAGAGTATGAAAAGGGAAGAAAAGTAGAGAAAAGGGAAAGAGGATAAATAATATTCTGTTACTTACATTGGCAAGTTGGAACCGTCCCATTCCAAGCTGCAGTACTGGTACAAAGTAAAGCGGAAGATCCAGCCATAACGTAACCAAAGTTGCATTGAAACCTGACCATATTTCCAAAATGGAACTTCTCTTTCGTGGACATGATGATGCCGTTTTCTGGTGGATTCAACGTCGGGCACATAACTGGCACACAAGTCTTGTTAATTTGATACGTATCTCCGTCGCGGACTCCATTTTCACTCTTCTCCACAGTGAATCCGGCAGTGCCATTTTTCGTGTACAACTCGAATCCGACGTTGCAGCTGCACGAATAGTCCCCGGCACTGTTTATGCATTTTTGGTCACACCCTCCATTGTCCACGGCACATTCGTTTATATCACCGCACTCCAACCTCGTGCATCCCATGATTTCCAATTTGAGGCACGGTGAGCCCACGTAGTCTTGCAGTTTGAACTTGATGTACTGGGCCTCGATGGGTACCGGTAGGTTCAAGATGGAAAGGGTTGGTTCCAGAATCCTGAATTCGACTGCCGTGCCGTCGGGGTTTCTGTAGTCCTTGAACACGTCCGTTAGATCGTCGGTATATTGAATTCTAACAGCCGAGGTGAAGGCCACCGTTCCATCGGGCCTTGACACGCTCATTGTCCTGAAGCCTCTGATGATGGTAGGCGCCTTTAGGTCCACTAATACCGAATTAGAACCAGGTTCTATGGTGTTACCACACCAACCTCCACCGCTATTCAATCTGACCATCTAGAAGAAATAACAATAATAATTAAATAGAACATTAATCAATCTTGTTTCATTATAACATAAATATGCAAATGTTCTTCGAAGTAAACCGAAAACTGAATTAATTAAACAATAATAACTGATGACACTGTTCTAATGTGCTAACGTATTACTTACTCCTTTATGATATCCATCTTCTACGCTTGAAACTGTGATTGAATCATCCGGAATCCCACCGTTAATTAAACCCAAATCACCAACAGGCCTGCATTCCAAATTTGGTGCAAATCCTTTTCTGCATTTACAAGAAAACGACCCGGCAGTGTTCACACATTCCGTGGAAGCTACATCGCACTGGCTCGTAACACATTCGTTGATATCTTCACATTTCGGGGGATTGTTGAATTTTTGATTTTCGCCACACTTCATGATGTGGTTTCCAATGAGCTTGTACCCTTTGAAACACTGCACCCGAGCTTCGTCTTTGTAGTAGTAGTGTCTGGAGGTGTCGGTGATGAAACCGTTTTGTATTTCCGGGAATTCCGGACACCTAGCTTTGGTACATGACGGGACGTCTCCCGACCAAGTGCCGTTGCTCATGCATAGGATGACTGGATGACCGCTTCGTACGTAGCCCGGTTCGCATTCATAACGCATGATGGTTCCGTAGCTTCTGCCCAAACCGTTTAAGACGGTAACGTTGGCGTGTGGAACCTCCGGCAATGTGGTACATTGGGACGCCAAGCAAGAGGGTTTCTTTTCCCATTTTCCATCTGATAGACAAGATATTTTTTCAACTGGCTTTCCGGTGGGGAACGCGAAACCGGCGTAACACTGATACGTTGCTTCTCCGCGGTAAGTTACGTTCGTGGAACCAATCGAGAATCCATTATCTATTTGCGGGACAGGTCCGCAGTAAACCTCTTGGCAATTTGGAATGTAACTGATAGACCAGTTTCCACCTGGCAAACACTGAGTGGTGATTCTATGTTGACCAGTTGCGGATTCTTGTCCGGTTGGGCACGTGAACGTAATTACAGTTTTGAAGGCCGTATCCCTGCTCGATGACAGAGCTCCAAAGCCAGGTTTTAGAGGGGGACAATCCGCAGAAAACGATGCCTCCCACCCTTTACTGTTATGCAGAGCATCTGATTTAAATCTAACGAGCATTTCTCCGCTAGAAGCCGTTAGAGTTATTTTGGGGATTGAGCTGCTACTAAAACCATTTCCAGAATGTAGCTTCAACCCGCTGGTCGTTGATCCATCGTAAACCTGAACGCTATCGGATTTATCCACGTCGAACTTAACGAAATTCAAGGACAGCGGTCCTCCCCCCGGGTTCCTGATTTTATACATGCAATCTTGGTTGCTGGGGTAATTTGCTAGTCCAAACGCTGGTGAATTGATGGTGCCGTTTCTCGCGACGATCATCGCCTTGCATCCTTGCGAGTACCTCAACCTGAATCCTCGTTTTGAATCACCAAGGCTGGTCTTGAAGTATAGATACAATTGGCTGTTTGTGGACATCACTATTCTTGGGTTGTTTTCCAAATCTCCCGTTAAGCGAGCTATTGGTTGATCCCTAGGTGTGCTGCCATCTCGAACTAAGATATAGTCTCTGGTGTTATCTAAATCCAAATCGTCAATCTAGAATAAAGAGTAAATGCTGATAATAGTACTGTGTTGGCTTGAACAATAAACTTACTTCTAAAGTTATTATCTTTCCTGGTTGAGATTGAAGGACATAAAGACATTCCAAGCCACCGGGATACTGGTCGGGATATCCAGGTGACGTCAACACTTGTCCTTGAGGTGTCGTCCTTAGGATGCCACCACAGATTTGCGGTTCTGTCTTCCAGGAAGCCCTGAATCCCTTCTTTTCGACGCTTCCATCGGTGCTAAACTTCACAATCATGAAATTCGAAGCGGACACAAACGACCGGTTCGTTAAGTCCTGTTTCCCCGACAGCGTGGCCAGGTTCACGGAAGTATCCTCGGTTCTTCCCCCGGCAAAAATTTGTACCGTATCGAACGTTTTTTCCGTTTCGAATTCCTGGAACTGCAGCAGGATGTTGTGCCCCTGCGGCCCTTCCAGCGTCCACTTGCAATTCGTCAGCGGCGTGTACTTTTGTGGGTAATAGGGGCTCTCCACCACGTCCCCACTGCTTGCCATGTAGAAGTTGCAGTTGGTTGGGCAATCGATTTCGTCCGAAAAATCACCGCAGTCGTCCTGTTTGTCGCACTTGAAAGCGTCGTTTATGCAGTTTCCGTTGGAACAGTGGAAGGAACCAGTTGGACAAGCTTTGGATCGACACATGAACGGAAGGAGGCTTTCGCACGTTGTTAATTCCCATGATTGTCTATCGCCTGTGATTATCACATCGACGCATTCGCCCAATTTCGAATCCGGTTGATTCAAGGACCAGAAACCTGAAACATTGGGATGATAAATCAATTGTCATACAACGTTCGTTTGAGCTTAGAGATTTAAATCTTCACAATTCAAACATTTAAACTTCAAAATTCAGGCTGAAACGTCCTGGATGCCTGGATGATGAAGTGATGATTCAAATGAATGCCCTTGATCAATAATGATGGGTTGTGGAACTGGTAATGGTACAGAAAGTTTTCAATTTCTTGGGGAGTCCTTTCTAATACAGTTAAGGAAATTTCGACCTTTGAAGAACCTTCGAACCTGACTTAATCTGATTCAAATTAAAGCCTTAGATCAATAGTGATGATTTGTGGAAATCAAAAATATGGTACTGTGGAATTCCAAAATGTGGTACAGTGGAATTTCAAAATATGGTACCATGGAATCCAATGAATGGTTTCGATTGTTTGAATATCTTAGTCGAGGTAGTGAATGGAAGAAATCTAAATTTAACAGAAAAGAATCGACTGAAATAAAGCATGAAAATTTGTTTTAACTTATGATTTTAATGGTCCAAAAAGTTCAATTTTTCGGGGCGTCCTTTCTAATATATTGAAGGGAATTGATCAATAATGATGATTTGTGGAATTTCTTGGGGTGCCTTTTCTAATATATTGAAAGGAATTTGTACCTTTGAAGAATCTTCGAACCTACCCTAATTTGATGCAAATTAAAGGCATTGATCAACAGAGATGAATTGTGGAATTCAAATATATGATACTGTGGTATTCCAAAATATGGCACTGTGGAATTCCGAAATATATAAATAGTACCTTGGAATCCAGTGAAAAGTGTTGAATGTTTGAAGAGTGTAGTCGAGGTAGTGAATGGATAAAATCTAACCTTAACACAAAAAATCAGCTGAAAAGAAGCAGGGAATTTTTTTAAAATTTATAATTAAAGCCTCAGAAAGTGCCTTTTCTAATACATTAAAAGAAATTTGGGCCTTTGGAGAACCTTTGAACCTAATCTGATTGAGATAAAATCCTTTATCAGTAATGATGGTTTGTCGAATTCCAAAATATCATATTGTTGGATTCCAAAATATGGCGCTGTGGAATTGCAAAATATGGTACCATGGAATCCAGTGAAAAGTTTTGAATGTTTGAAGATCTAAGTGAAGGTAATGAACGGATGAATTTTAACCTTAACAGAAAAGAATCAACTGAAATGAACCATGGAAAAATTGTTTGAATTAATTTTAATGGTCCAGAAAGTTTTCAATTTCTTGTGAATTTATGATTTTAATGGTCCAAAAAGTTTTCAGTTTGTCGGGGTGTCCTTTCTAATACATTGAAGGGAGTTTGTACCTTTGAAGAACCTTCGAACCTACCCTAATTTGATTCAAATTAAAAGCATTGATCAACAGTGATGATTTGTTGAATTCAAAAACATGATAGTGCAGAATTCCAAAATGTGATAGTGTGGAATTCCAAAATATGGCACCATGGAATCCAGTGAAAGGTTTTGAATATTTGAAGACTTAAGTGGAGGCAGTGAATGGTTGAAATCTAACCTTAACAGAAAAGAATCTACTGAAATAAAGCATGGAAATTTGTTTGAATTTATAATCTTAATGGTGCAGAAAGTTTTTAATTTTTCGGGGTGTCCTTTTCTAATACATTAAAAGGAATTTTGACCTTTGGAGAACCTTTGAACCTAACCTAATCTGATGTATATAAAGTCCTTGATCAGTAATGATGGTTTGTCAAATTCCAAAACATGACACTGTGGAATTCAAAAATATAGTGATGTGGAATTTCGAAATATGACACTGTAGCATTCCAAAATATGGTACCATGGAATCCAGTGAAAGGTTTTGAATGTTTGAAGACTTAAGTGGAGGCAGTGAATGGTTGAAATCTAACCTTAACAGAAAAGAATCTACTGAAATAAAGCATGGAAATTTGTTTTAATTAATTTTAATGGTCCAAAAAGTTTTCAATTTCTTGAAGTGTCTTTTCTAATACATTAAAAGAAATTTGGACCTTTGGGGAACCTTTGAACCTAACCTAATCTGATGTAGATAAAGTCCTTGATCAGTAATGATGGTTTGTCGAATTCCAAAATATGGTACTGTGGAATTCCAAAATATGCTAGCATTGAATCTAATGAAAGGTTTCGAATGTTTGAAGATCTTAGTCGAGGAAATGAGTGGATAAAATCTAAGTTTAACACAAAACATCAGCTGAAAAGAAGCTTAGAAATTTGTTTGAATTTATGATTTTAATGCTGCAAAAATTTGTACCTTTGGAGAACCTTCGAACCTAATCTGATTCAAATTAAAAGCATTGATCAACAGAGATGATTTGAAGCATGAACATTTGTTTGAATTTATAATTTTAATGGTCCAGAAGTTTTCAATTTCTTGTGGTATCCTTTCCAATGCATTAAAGGGAATTTGTACCTTTGGAGAACCTTCGAACCTAACCTAATCTGATTCAAATTAAAAGCATTGATCAACAGTCATGATTTGTTGAATTCAAACACATGGCAGTGTGGAATTCCAAAATGTGATGGTGTGGAATTCCCAAATATGGCACCATGGGATCTAATGAAAGGTTTCGAATGTTTGAAGATCTTAGTCGAGGTAGTGAATGGAAAAAATCTAAATTTAACACAAAAAATCAGTTGAGAAGAAGTTTAGAAATTTGTTTGAATTTAATGGTCCAAGAAGTTTTCAATTTTTCGGGGTGTCCTTTCTAATATATTGAAGGGCATTTGTACCTTTGAAGAACCTTTGAACCTAACCTAATCTGATTCAAATTAAAAGCATTGATCAACAGTGGCGATTTGTGGAATTCAAAAACATGGTACTGTAGAATTCCAAAATATGGTACTGTGGAATTCCAAAATATGGTAGCATTGAATCTAATGAAAGGTTTCGAATGTTTGAAGTTCTTAGTCGAGGTAGTGAATGGAAAAATCTAAATTTAACACAAAAAATCAATTGAAAAGAAGTTTAGAAATTTGTTTGAATTTAATGGTCCAAGAAGTTTTCAATTTTTCGGGGTGTCCTTTCTAATACATTGAAGGGACCTTTGAAGAACCTTCGAATCTACCCTAATCTGATTCAAATTAAAAGCATTGATTAACAGTGATGATTTGTTGAATTCAAACACATGGTAGTGTGGATTTCCAAAATGTGATAATGTGAAATTCCAAAATATGACACCATGGAATCCAGTGAAAGGTTTTGAATATTTGAAGACTTAAGTGGAGGCAGTGAATGGTTGAAATCTAACCTTAACAGAAAAGAATCTACTGAAATAA